>CABHPP010147968.1:15616-28124 GCA_902168425.1 Peromyscus attwateri
GTAGAAGTGAGTTCTAACTGTTAGTACAACTGGCCAGTTCCACCCAAGGGTGCAGAAGTAGAGCTTAAGAAGCCCCTGTTGGTCTACTGGTTAGAACTAATCAAGCTTGAAGGTGGTGAGTATGCTTCCACTTGGGGCAGGTGGAAAGAAAATGAGATTTCTTCTCATTAACCCCTCTCATCATCCCCTAGTCTACCCATAATCTAGCTCCTCAGAACCCCAGAGCACCCCAGAATTCATGCTCATCTGCAATTCACCAGGAGTTAATGATCATTTTTTAAGGCTAAACTCAACTTACTTGTTTTTATATTTTAAAGATTTATTTTATTTTGTTATATATGAGTGTGCCTGTGTGTGTGTGTGTGTGTGTGTGTGTGTGTGTGTGTGTGTATACACATATGTGGGAATGCCAGAGATGGCATTGGACCCTCTGGGGCTGGAGTTGCAGGTGGTTGTGAGCCACTTGACTAGTGTGCTGGAAACCAATCTCTAGTTCTCTACAACAGCAGCCCTCTCTCTAGACCTCCAAGACATTCCTCTAGCCCTAATTTCCTTTCTAATGTATGTTATGTGTATATGTGTGTGTTCATGTGTCTCTGTGTGTTTACATGTATGTGATTGTGGCACACTCGTACTGTAAGGCTAGTGTGGAGGTCAGAGGATAACCTCTGGTGTCAGTCCTTGCTTTCAACCTACTTTGAGGCAAGGTCCTCTTGTTCACCACTACTTACTGCAGGTTAGCTGTCTCATGAACTTCTAGTCATTCCTCTGCTCTGCCTCCTCTGTTGCCACAAGCATGCTAGTATTACAGGTGTAAACTATTGAATATGTTGCCCCTGGAATTCCAGTTCTCATGTTTGTGTGGCAAACATTTTATCCACTGAGCCCTAAGAACTTTTTACAAAACATTTTAATATATAAAATATATTTTAATTGCCATGACTAAAGCATGCATGTCAGTACCGTGTATTACTATGTAAGGTCACATTGCTGCCATATTTATCAGGGCAGATAGCCTGCCATTTGTGACTAGGTAGACACAATATTTATTGTAAAGTATAAACTTAAAAAATTGTATGTATTTAAAAATTATTAGCAGAAGTAATAATAGAAGTAGGAATGCATGCCACGTATCCACCTGGTGCACTCATCTCAGCAACACACTAATTCTCTACCAAAGCCGCAATCAATCCTCAGTTATCAGTTGGAGATTGAGGTATGCAAAGTATTATAGATGTGCTATGTCTCAAAAGCAATCCCCAGAGCTCTCTTTATACAATATAGACATTGACCTTTACTAATAATTATTAGTAATATGCTAAATTTCTAGGCACTGATTCTGAGTATCTTAAATTAACCATGTCCTCTTTTGGTTTAAAAACCTCAACGTGATGATATTTAGTTATCAGCCCCCAAGCCCCAAGGACCAGTCCTATTTAAGTCTTATGGTATAGGTTCTGTGGAAACTGTATGTTAATATCGGTGACAATGATGAAGAAGGAATGGGAGTAAGGCCTTAATCCTTGTGTATACCATATAAAGCAATGTGATCATAGGTGATAGTATATTCAGTCATTGCAACACAGCATCAAGTTCTCTTTCTCCCCATTGTGCTGATGAAAAAAAAATCCAAGTCTAGGGACACTGAGGCAAGGACTGTCCTGGTAGCAGAATTGGAATTCGAAGTCAGACCTCAACACAAAGGGCCGTGTGCTCCTTCCACACATCAAGCCCAGATACTGGTCAATCATCAAACTTTTTTTTTTTTGTCATTCACCACAAACTACACTCCAGGCTTGATGGGAATGTAGGGAGCACCATTCACTTTAAACTGCCTCATGAGAAAACTCCCTCCGCCTCTGCCTCAACTGCAATCGTATTCCAACAGCACTTTATTTTACATAGCCACAAAGCTGGCAAAAGAAATATTTCTGCCAAATGGCCAGGTGACCTAGAACAATCCTCAGTTGACCATTTCCTCACAATACAGCAATTAAGTTCACTTTTCCTTTGCAAGGGCCACCCACAATCCCTGACTCTGTCCCCTCTGCTTTCCTTGGCGCTGTTGTGTGAGCCAGCACCTGTTTGTGTCGATGGGACTGCTTTTCACACGGGTGGCTTTTTGTTTTTTCATCTGTGCCATAGAGTGCAAACAGCTAACCTTGTTTTCTGTTCGTTATTTGGGGAGATATTTCCTGGTGGATGTTTCTTACTAGTCACAAAACTGGGGCGGTAGTCAGAATACATCACTTGCACTCCTGCTTCTATTTGGAGAGTTTAAAGTATTAAGGGCTAACAACAACAATAGTTCTTATTATTTCCCCAGTCTCACCCAGTCTTTCTCATCATTCATAATATCCATGTTTGGAATAAACACTGATGACTACATCTGCTGTGTTATTTAAAGTCGATCTTTAAGTCAAAATGAGAATGTGGTTCAGCCTCATTTTGAATTTGCTTAATGTTTCCATCCATATTTTAGAAATAAGTCAAAATACGTTCTTGCTAAGTGCATTTTTCTTTCAGTTTTAAACCTATGTGTATTTTAAAGGTCATTCAATCTGTACATTTCCAATTCCTCCAGTCTTAACCCATCACTGCTATTTTATGTAAGAGGTTCTTAATGTCTCAAGAAGCTTGTGGAGCCCTTAAAACCCAAAGTCAGTTTTTTTGGTTTTTTTTTTTTCCCTCAAGACCATAAGTTTCATTGTGTCAAGAATGAACAAGCTTGCAACAGACCAAGATCGCAGCCTGTTCAAGTCCAAAAGCTGGAATTTCAGAGGGGTTGGAACTTGGCACAGCACTTTTTCCCATCCGTAGCTCAATCCTCTCTATTCCCTCCCAGCTTAGGCAGAAACACATGGAAAGGATATCCAGCACAGCACTTCTCAGTGACATCTGCATCTGGAGGGTGTCCTGGCATTCGGCAACACAGCTCTCTAGCCCCCAGGGAAAGGGAAGGCTGAAAACCCCAAATAATAAGAATAATCTATTGCAGATTTCAGGTTAGCAAAAGTTGGAGAGAAGAATCACAGCCAAACACTTAGCATTGTTGCATGTCAAAGGAAGGCTACTGTAATTTCCCCCTTTGGGCATGTATTTTTCATATTATTATGCATAATTATGCATATAAATTTAAATATATTTCCATATTATATTCAAAACTCTCCAATTGGGAAGACATAGAATAAAACAATTGATGAGAATTATTGCATTTGGACAAAAATCCTAGACATTGGAAGCACTGGGCCAGCAGTGGGCGCCTCAAGCAGCAGAAAAGGCTCCTAGAACATTCTTCTGGATTTAAGAACAATTTTTCTAATAAAGTCAATCTGGGATTAAAGAAGCAGAAAGAGGCGCTGACAAAGAAACCCGAAATGATGTTTAAGAGGCTTGGATTCCAGCTCTGCTCTGCTTCTTCCTATGTTGCCTTGGGCTAGTGACTTCACAATTGAGTGTCTTTCCTCATCTCAAAAACTGGGGACACTTACACTTTGTTCTCTCAAGTTGTTGTTTGGGTTTTTTTTTTTTTCCCCAGATTTAACATTTCATGTTTCTGAGATGCTGACCTGAACTGTGACAAACAATAGGGGCTTCTAATATTTTCAAAAAGGAAAGAAAGAAAAAAATGAAGGAAGGGAGGGGGGGAGAAAGGAGGGAAAGAAGGGGGAGAAAAGAAAGAAAGAAAGGAAGGAAGGAAGGAAGGAAGGAAGGAAGGAAGGAAGGAAGGAAGGAAGGAAGGAAGGAAGGAAAAGAAAGAGAGAGAGAGAGAGAGAGAGAGAGAGAGAGAGAGAGAGAGAGAGAGAAAGAAAGAAAGAAAGAAAGAAAGAAAGAAAGAAAGAAAGAAAGAAAGAAAGAAAGAAAGAAAGAAAGAAAGAAAAAAAGGAAAGACAAAGAGGGATGGATGGAAGGAAGGAGGGAAGAAGGGAGGAAAAGATAAAGAGTTTGGAAATTTTACTTACAATTGACTCATTTTGGAATAGTAGAGTATTTGGGATAACACTTCGGTTTGGGGAATCTGAAAGAGTGGTAAGAAAGCAGGAAACAGTTTGGCTTATGACAGGCCGGGTAACTCGGGTCTCTATACAGGACCCTGAGGGGCTTCAAAATAGCCAGCAAGAAACCTACATCCGGACCACAGCAAGCGACAAAATGACAGGAGTCTTTCTGAGCTTTTTCTTAGGGTTTGAATTCTCCTTTAGAAATGTATGTTATGAATTATGATCACTGCGCTACAGCCAAGTATTCACCGGGCTCCAGCTAGATCTTTGTTTAGCGAGCATAAGCTCCCTGCCAGCTGCAAACTGCAGCTGTCTGTCAGCATTTGTGAGGACAAACCACGCCGCTATCCCTGATCACTTAGCCGTAGACTACACACTGTGTCCTCAGATATGCCCGGCGCGCCCTTCGCATTTTCAATACACTTCCTGTGGGGGTGGGCAGCAGTGCTTTGCACGCACATTTTGGAGCAAATAGCTTGAAGCTTATGTCAAAATAATTCTTCGAATAATAGAGGGTTCTGTCCCCGAAACACTACTTTCTGAAAGACTGTGTCTGGCCTGACATTTTCAGATCCCTGATATCCCCAAGCAGACAAGGGAGGGTGCCACGCTCACAGCCATTGCACAGGCCAGAGCGAGGCCTGCAGAGCCAGCCAGGAGTGCAAGCCCAGGCCAGGCGCCGGTCTCAGCACTGGGGAATGTGGGGGTGAGAAGGCCACCAAGAAGGGTGAAGGAGGCAGGGCAGAGCGGCCACTGCCCTACAACATGGTCTGGAGCTGCCGGCAAGACATAAAGAATCCTTATCTCAGCCCATCCAGAATATGCAGCTGAGCCGGAACCTCTGTGGCTTTCAAGAACGGGCTTTGAAAGATGATGCGTTTTAGATTAGAATTTGTTGGGCTTCCAGGGTGGCTGTGTGTTTTCTATAATTTCTAGGTACATTTAAGCCGAGAACGCTGCTGCAGCAACGCAGAGTAAAGCGTTTGCAGGGTTGGTGGAAGTCTACGCTGTTTCCATCATCACAGTAAGTCAGACAGGGATGGCAATGTTGGTAATAATCTGAGAATTACCCCAGGAACTTAGGAATGGCTGGCCAGGCATTGCTTACCTGGTAAAACTGGGGCTGAAAGGTCTTTGGATTAGGGTCACCCCTTGTATACTTCAGGAAGACACGGTGTCATCAGACCCTGCTTGTGGATAGGTCATTTGGGGAATTTTGTTTAATGATTCTATTCTCTAGTTTAAAAAAAAAAAAAAAAAGATGGAATTCTTCCCATTCACAGTATTGTGAGAACTGCTTTTTGCTACAGAACAGTATTGTTTCCACAAGAAATGTTCTCTCCCCTGGTGGGGAGAGACACAACGCAATTCAAATTCACAGCAGAACTGCACAATGTATACCACATGCCCAACGTTGGCCTAAGTCACTCAGCGAAGAAAATATCCTAAAGTTTGGGAAAAGACACATTCCTCTGTGTGTGTGTGTGTGTGTGTGTGTGTGTGTGTGTGTGTGTGTTGAATGTTTAGGGTTATGTGTGTTTATCAGCATGGGAGCACTGACCCAAGCATAAACACTTTCTTTCCCACAACTCTAACATATACACAATGCTTGGAATAGTTTCTTTCAGTGGGAGAAGCCATGAGTGCCACAGGGCAGTAAATGACAGCAAAGCACTGTTAGTCCGTGATTGTTCCCTATTCACGAGGACTGTAAAATGAAAACAAAGACGGCAAGGAATCAATATTTTCAAAACGAATAGCAACTTGCAGTGTGTGAGTCTTTGGATTCCTAAGTGCCTTCACTTGTCTCGGCTGTGTCTGCTGCCTCGCTCGTCGTGAAACCCTTTGGCTGGATGTGCTACATACTATGAGCTTGGGTGTTATGATAAACAGAGAGGAAGGCTGCAATAATGTATTTTGGTTAGAAAGAAGCACTTGAAAGAAATTGGTTTTGCTATACACATGATGTGAGCCAATCAATAGTGGTTTAGTCTGACAAGCACTGTCAATATCCACTGTCACAGTTCAGAAAGTCTTTAACAGATAGCGTCTCAAAACCCAATCGTTTTAACACATGCTCCGTCTTGAAATGCAGTCTACCTGGCAGATATTAATCACAGGTAAGTCTGGGAATTATATTCAAGATTTTTCTTTAATCGAGAGGTGAAGAACAGTTCATTTAAATGTATACATACAAACACTGGTGTACATATGCATACATGTGCATATATATAAATAAACGTGTGCTTAAGCATGCAGCAGCCAAGAGTAAGCTCTAATGAGAGCAGATAGATAGTAAATGCTCAGTAAAGGTTGAAAATGTTAGGTGCTGTGCAGCAGGATGAGAAGTGAGAGTTTTATACCTGTTCTGCTTGTTGCCGATTATGGGGACAGTCATAGCTGCATAGGACAACTCCCACAACCTTAAACGTAACAACAATTGCTAGCATAGACTGAATGCTTAGCATACACTTGTCATTCTGCTGTGTGTTTTGCCTATATCAGGGCATTTTTCTTGCACAGCAGTCTTTCGTATGGATATTGTTAGCCTCATTTAATGAATAAAGATACACACAAAAAATAAATAAATAAAAACCCCTTGTGTAGTTTAAAGAAGATGCTGTGTTAAATGACAAGTTGAAATATTATAGTATTCATAAGAGAGTGAAAGAATGAGAAAGAGAAAGGGGCACCACTTGTTGTTGTTGTTTTTGTTGTTGTTGTTGTTTTAAGGAAGAACATAAAAAGTTGGGAGGAGATTACATCAATAGTTCTTATGTGCTTTCCCACTAAATACTGTTACTGAAATCAAATACTCATCCTGCAAAGCAACCATGAATGATATAAGTCACTGACCTCTGTGGTTGCGCACAGAGGAAAATGAGATGTCCTGGCAAGAGTTCGAGTGGAGAACTTACAAAGGTTGCTGTGGCTAGGTATGTCAATATGTCAGCAATGGGAAAGCCACGTATGACATCTCAAACAGAGCTGAGATATTGGGATAGATTGCTAGCTACTTTTGTTTTAAGGGAGTCCAAATCTTTATCTACAGTTCTCCTTTGATACTCAGTCTTGTTTTGCTTCACACAGCCACTTGGAGAACGGTTAAGTGATTCCCCTGTGAGTGTGCAGCCTTGCTGCGGCATACAGCTTCCACTGTCAGAGTGATTACACCACCAGATGCCCTCTTCAGTGGTTAAGATTGGCAGTCCCAAGATGGTTCATCCGTCAGCTCCTTTTCTGTCCCTTGATTTACTCATCTCACCCAAGGCAGTCCTCTTCCCTCTCAGGCCTACAATAACACACACCACCAAGCTCTAGTGTCTGCAGTTCTTGTGAAGCAGAGGATTTAAAATGTTATATTAGAAGTACTGAAGAAAGGCAAGGCAGACAGTGATATTTTTTATTGTCATTAGACATTGAATAACATGCTGGAAAATGGAAAGGCAGGACATTGGTTTATGACTCAAGCAACTCTACATTCTGGTTCTGTTGCCCACTTATTACATGATCTCAGAACTTTAGATTCTCAACATGAAGAATGGGCAATTATCAGGATAGAACCTACCACACTGAAAGGTTATAGTGATTAAATAAGACACACCTTGCTTAGAAAGTTCCTTAGCATATAACAAGCACTCCAAAAACTTTGGTCATTATTAGGAATAAATATATTAGGATAACCAGAATGGCTAACCAAAATTGGAACTAAAACTGTTTTAGATAACTCAGTAATTTATCTATATCTATATCCATCTTTACATCTATATCTAGACCTAAATCTACATCTATACCTATATCTACATCTTTATCTCTATATACATCTACACCTATTGTAACACTTACAGGTGTTCCACCTATACCTGTTACCTGTATTTACATCTACATCCATATCATTTCTATTTCTAATCTATATGTATGCTTATATGCATGTGTTATACATTTTTCTTTTATTTTCTTTTGGGTGTGCCTTTGGTAATTAATATATATATATATGTATATATATATTCACATATGTGTAGTTAGAGGTTATTCTCTATCTTATATTTTTATATATTAAGGTGAAGTCTGTCACTCAACCTAATGCTCAGCAGTTGGCTTAGACTAGATGATGAGTGAGCTTCAAGAATTCATCTACCTCCACTGGCACCCAGGGCTAGAGTTATAGACATGTGCTACCAGGTCTAGATTTTCATATGGTGCTGGACATTCAAACATCAGATCCTAATGATTGCATGGCAAGGCTCTTACCCACAGAGTCCATTCATCAGCCCCATAATTTTTTATTTTTATAATTCAAATACATCTTAAACTTTAAGTGTTTATTCTAACTAATGATTATTTTTTTTTAAGGCATGTCTCACTCCATACTCTTCACATGTGAGCATGGTGATGGTGGAGGTGATGGTGGTGGAGGTGGTGGTGGTGGTGGTGGTGGTGGTGGAGATGATGTGGTGGTATATGGGTTTCTGTTCTGGCTCAATTTTCATGCTTGAAAATCTATAGATACAGAATAGCATATTCTTTTCTAAAGATATGTTGTAGCATTTGAAAGGCTATGAATTCTGATAGTTAAAGGAAAACTACACAGTCCTGTCACACTGCTCCATACCTGCTAAAATGCATATCTGCCCATTTTCAGGAGTGTGGAACCTAATGGACACTCACAGTATGTTCTGGTAGCTCTCATTGTGAATGTGAACACTGAGAGAGAGTTTAAATACCACCCCCCAATTTAGCAATGTGGATCCTAGGGTTTGGGCCAGATTGGCCTTGAAATAATCAAAACTTCCAACACAAATTTTATTTTATTCTGCAACACTGCTTACTTTTTTCACAAAAAATCTAAATGGGAATTTTCTAGAACTCTGCTCTGCTGTTAATTACCATGCTCACAATTCCATGGTCCGGAGTGTTCTCTCTTTGGAGACTGATGTTCACATTCTCTGTCAGGCTCTTTTTGTGTAATTTGGCTCTGCCTGTTTTCTATCATGGCAGTACCCATTCCTGCTTTTAATATACCACCTTTGCTCATAGAAAACAGGTTTCTACTGCACAGTACCTTTTGTCTGGACTGATGACCCATGCTACCTCTCTCTCTCATAATTGAAATTTTAAAATCAGCTACTGCTTTAGCTCAGGAGCCACTTACTTTATTAACAAATTTATCAAAGTTGTGAGTGGTTCTCAGAACAGTTTACTGGCACTGTGTCAAATCATGAGGAGCCAAGATAAAATATCTAGTCGATAGAAGAATGTTTTAATGAGCTGAACCCATAGCTTATCCTGTTGATGATCCTATTTTAGGGAACAACCACGTTGTGTTTCTCTACATATCCAGTAGATGGAAGCTATTAAGGTCTATTTTCTCCTCTTCCTTTTTGTTTTTCTGGAAACAAAGTAGAAATTCAAATAGCGGTGCAAAGATCTTTTTTAACTCTAGATCATAAAAAGAAACTTGACAAATCTGTCGTGAAAGAAAGGTTGCATATTGCAGCAATGAGTAATTCGCAGACGATGAACTCATTAGAAGACATGTATACACATATTACTGGGAAAAGTACACATGGAATTTACATATGGTTGAATTATAGTAGCCCACATCTCTCTAATAACACTGAGATTATAAAAATGGGTTCAGACTTGACTATTTAGCTAGAAAATTTATTCAAAAAGTAAACAATTTCACTGTATGAATTCTCACTTCTCCATAAAAGGGTACAGAGCATAAATATGGACCACTGAATATATGATGTATGCATACCCTTCCATTAGGAATCAAATCGTCTGTTTTGTATTTTTACAATGTCTAAGTGGGAATTAAGTGGTTAAAACAAAGTACTGCTGTTAAAATTCCCTGCATTAACTCTTCTAATTATTTCCAGACTTAATCATGATTTGTACTTTGAGTGAGTCACTTAAAGTTTCAATAACTTAGTTTCTCAGACTGTATATTGGGGGCCGAAATTAAGGCTTCTATTTATATCGAACATGTGGAAAAGGGAGATGTTAAATGACCAGCAGTATATGAAGCCTAAACCTTCCCCTTTTCTCCCCTCTAGTACAGGGAGTAGCATCTAAAACCTGTCTGTCTAAAACCGCCTGCAGGAGAGGGACATGCTGGAAAGCATGTCAATTCCAGTCCCATCATTAGCCCAAATGTGTATGCCTTGGGAAAAACCATACAAACGCCAAAAAGAAACTTGGTGAACTCCTTTTTCTTTTCCACCAATTTTGAGTAAGATACTGCTAAGAAAGTATCGATGCAGAATAACCCCAAATACAAGACAGTTGTGTTCGAAAACCTGAGTTGATACAACAGCACACTTGTTAGGACAGCCATTGGGATGGTTTGGGAAGTACCTCAGAATATCTGAGGATAAAGGGCCTGGCTTGACCTTATTTTTGACATTTCTTTCTGGATCTCCTGCTGTGGACACAGTGGGGCGCTAAACTGATTGCATTGGCCATCCCTGCCAGTGATGCCCTGATGTCCTTCTGGTTGGAAACTGAAGTGCTGGGGACTCTGGGCTGTTAAGAGGACTCTCAAGCCACACCTGAGGTTGATTCACACAGAATTCCATTAGTAAAATGAAAGGAAGTAGTCCTGAAAGGTGCTCAACGCTGTATTTCTGAGGGGTAGCAACTCCTCTCCCTTTTAGTGACATTTTTGAAGCCTTAACTCTCCTAGAATTTCCAAATATAAAAAAAATAACAATGAAAACATGTAATTGTGACATGGGAATAGCTCGAGAACAGCAGTTTGGCAGGAAAAGGAAATATTTCAAAATAAGTCCCAAGCAAGCAAAGTTCTGGCAGATACACGATCCTGGATTATATTATCCAAACTGTTAGATTCTGGAAGATTTGGGGTTTTCTTTTGTGGTTCCCATACCCTTAATAGAATGGTAGTAGATGACCATCATCCACACTGTGTGGCCCTTCCCTCCATTACTACTGTGGGAAAGAAGTGCAGGAGAGGTACCGGTGAACTCCCCAGTGGCTGGTCTGGGTATAAGATGTGTATTGAGCTAATGTTTACTGTCACACAAAACGCTATTAACTAAAGATCATCTGAGAAAGCCCACTATCGTAACACCTTCCAAAGCCCAAGACCCCAGCACCTATCTGCCTTAGCACGAATTAAATCTCTCAACTGGTTAAGAATCGTGTTTAAAGGTAGGGCTGCTCGCCTCTGTGTGCTGAGACTTAAACTGCATACTGTTTTGGCTTTGTTTTTTTTTTAAGATTCTTGGTCTTTGAAAAATATTCTATTGAGCTTCAAAGAAAATATCACCATCAGTGGAGAAGTAAGAGGAAAACATAAAGGAAATGTACTTTATTTCCAGAGACCCCAGAAAGCATGTACAGCCAAGCTAACTTACAAGGAGGTGACAATATACAGAATTAAGAGAAATTCCTGTTCTCCTCTGTAAATCAGATTAACTGCTTTAGAATTCAAACCATATCTCTTTCAGCTCTTTTCATTTTCAAATAAAATGTTTAAATGGGAATGGAAAAAAACTGCTCATTGGCTTAACATAAATCTTCCAACTGCAGGAAGTTTCACCCTCAAAAAGTAGTTAAATCTCTGAGGAAAAAGAAAAGGCTGAATTCTATTTTTCATAAATGATGGATTATTGTACCACGCTGTGTATTTTCCAGTAAAGTGTCCTTTTATTTGCACTGTGTGATTACAAGTTTCTAAAAGTATGTGTGGGGTCATTGGGTGCTGTGGGAAAATGAAAGGAAGACTGTTCTGTGGGATCAGTAGTGAGATCAGAAGCGAGCTGTCCTGATTATCACAGGCATGTGTTTAAACTTTGCTTTCCTTAATTGCTTATGTTGTATTTACTTAAAATGAACAATTTGGCAAGTTCTTCTCCCCTGACAACAGAAAAGCATAAACTGTTTTATAAGTTTGGCTGTTAAAATCAGATTTGTAAACCACAATATTCAAAGGCTTTTACTGCCATTCGCAGGGCCCCGGGATGGACCTGTCTTCATAGCCAGGCGTTTCTTACATTTTTATTTTGTATTTATAGCACTTTCTTTCAAGTTATTTGGTTAATAAAAAGTATGCTATATATTACAGTCTTCTACTGACTTTAACGTCTTCATAACTCCCCTTAGAACAAAATGAGCAAAGCAAGGATGGCAAAGGCCTTGCGATCTGACTGTCTAAGGATGATTATTTATGACTTCAGGAAATGCAAGCTGACACTCAGGAACATCATCATTATAGGCACCTTTGTAGAGTTTGCCTCTGTTAAAAACTGTGTAATCCTACCCATGATGCTGTTAGGATGTGTAAGAATGAGAGAAGATAAAACATTTAGAAACCTATTTCCAATTCCCTTACAATCCAAAACACCTTACAGACATTTCTCACATGTGGAGCCAGATGGTGGTATTGAAAACAATATAATATATATTGTGTGTATATATATATATATATATATATATATATATATGTAATTAAGAATACTATCTCTGGAATATCTAGG
>CABHPP010147968.1:28524-42453 GCA_902168425.1 Peromyscus attwateri
TTCATTTCAGGTAAAATTAGGTATATTATGATCTTTTTCTATGACAACATTGGTCTCAGTTCTATATAGCACCTTATCTCAGGTCTCAACCAATTTTTTAAATTTAATTTAAAAAACAAAACTCATCATTCTGTCCAACTACCAGCTAGGCAGAATCTTCACCTCCTTCTGCCTTCTCAGCTGGATGCTTCATTCTTGCCTTCTAGCCTGGCCAACTGAAGTTTTCTCCTGCCTGGGGTCCAAGCTGCAACCTTCCGGAGGATGCAGATATACCCTTCCATGACTGATTACAGGATTTCTCACCCTCTGAACAAGGCAGATTTTAAAAACAGACTACGCATTTTTGTGGATAATTGGGTTAAAATAGTGGAGACAGAGCTAGAATATATCTTATCTCACAGACATATCAAGTTGCCACCAGTAATTAATAATAACAGCCTGTGAATACGGCTGGACTGTAGGCTCAACGGAAGCCCAGAGCTTATGGGTTACATTTGTCATTGAATTCACAGCCCTCAGTATGGAGTGTAATGATCAGAGGCTTTTGTTTGGGACTGAGTCTGACACACACTTGACTGAGAATAGAGCTAAGATCTGAGGGCAGAGGAATTAGAGGAATGTGGAAAATTCTGAGGCAAATTTTATGAATTTGAATAAGGATTGGCTGCAACCCAGGAAAAGAAATCACATGAGTTAATATAAAAAAGAAGAGTAACAAAATCATTTGGGCATGCAAAACTTTCAAAACAACACCTTATGTAGATAGAGCATGTAATCAACATTAATTGAAATTAACAGAGCTAAAGCAGTTCTCCAATTTAGGTTCTCTTTTCTCCGGCTGTAATTTAGATACAAGGAAGCAGAATTCTCTAGAGGAAGGTTTCTATGTTAAACATAAGGGAGTGGAAATAGAAATGAATTGTAGCTAGCCCTTTTCTCTTGGCACATTGGGTAACACTAGCACAATGCTTTCGTGTGGACAAATTTTTTTCCTCCGGCCTACCTAGACAGAAGGGCCCTGGTTGCCATCCAGGTGGTCATTCTGTAACTTCTCTCATACTTGTTTTTACACAAAGTAATAATCATAAGCAAAACTGTAGGAAATTTTTTTAAAAAAAAATCTGACTTTGTTTTTAATCCCCAGTGTTCCGACTGCATCACAGTGCTTCTGATACAAGTGACAAAAACCGTGTGAAAAGCAGACTGAAGAAGTTCATCTCCCGAAGACCTTCTTTAAAAACTTTGCAAGAAAAGGGAATCATTAAAGGTACGGGACAGTGCAGTTTTCGTGGGTTGTTCTGTAACAGAAGAAAATACAGTTGTCCAGAAAAATGACCCTTGAGTAAATAAAGTTGGTGGTGTAAGATTATAGAGAAAAGAAATAGCCAGAGTTGGCCTCGGAGGACCCGGCCTCTGCACTGGGAGCAGAGAAGTGATGTCCTGGGAGATGGCCCATGAGAATGACAGCATGTTCCCATGGGCCTGTACTGTTTATATCTGTTGTTTCAGCATACTTAATATCAGTAGCCCTTTTCACTGTCAAATGTGTTCTGATTTAAATAATGGGATCTAGTCACTGAAACCAGAGTTTTAGAGAATGCTAGGAAGAAAGCCAGAGACACCTAGAGGATGACAGTTCAACATGAAGGAGATACCTCTGCAAATATGTCTCAGGCAGAGAAAAAAAAATCCTAAACTGTGCTAGCAATGTATTGGAAAGACAGTTCCAAGTATTACAATAATCAGAATTCAGGCTTTGTATCTACCAGTTAATCCTGTAAACAATGTAGAAGGGAATTTCCGAACCTCAGTTTCCCCAAGTGTTAAATGGGAATAACTACACACACCTGGGGAGGACAGTCAGCATACTGCCAAGTCAACTTCATTGAGTAACCTTCAGCCAGTTCTACCTTTGAGTCTATCCTATAGTTAATCCAATTTTAGAAAGACTGGGGTGTAAGTTATCTGTCTACTTAAGAGACATAGAAAATTCATTAGCAACTCACACAATGCCAACTTCACCTAAAGCTTAAATTTTTTTGTGTGACGGAAGTAAAATGGACAGCTTCTTCATTCAATGGTAGGATCTGGTTCCAATCAAGTGAGCAAATTCGCCTCACCAGCGCCCTCTAGAATGGTCTGAATTTGCAGCCTACGAGCCAATGCAAATGTAATTGCTCTAACTGATGTATGCCTGCTTTCCTATCTGGAGCCCCATTGAGGTCTCATCATCGCTCACCGATGAGTCAGTATTCATTAGCAGAGCTATGGAAAATCTATGTGTAATTCTGATTTGATAAGCTTCCATTGTTGTCTTCAGTGGCATCTTTTTTTCCAAATACAGATCAAGTTATGCAAATGTAGTCACTTCCTGGCTTGTTTCAATTTTATCTATGAACTTTTCTCAGGGCTTTCACTGAGATTTTTTTCCAGCTGGATAAATGGCATTAAACCAATTTTTAAAAGTATCTGGCTAGTCAAATACAGCACTTCAGCACAATTTTCATAGTTAAGACAGAGTTAGGAGAGAAGGTAAAATCAAAATTTCAATCAGTTAAGAAAAATTACATAAAATAAAAGATGAAATAGTTAAACTGCTAATTTCACCCAGGGGAGGGGGGAAAGAAAAGAAAAGAAAAAAAAGTGAACTCTCTCAGGGGGAAGAATATTTAGAAAGAGTGCTAATGTTCTCTATAAACGAATCTATGATGCATTTTTAAGGAGTGTTTGTGTCGCATTCTTTAAAGTGATCTTCTAGATGTAGAGATCAGACCCATAGCCGTAGTTGGGTGAGCTGTTCTTCTTCTGTTTCTACTCTCCAGACCCAGAGTTGATTTGTCAGGCCCTGACCACTTTTCAGTGTTTGCTCTCCTATGTACTTGTTTCCAAAGGTAGAGGGGACTGAGCTCTGACTTTAACCAATCCTCACTGAACACCACTGTGAGGACAGAAGCCAGTGCCTTGTAGACTCTGGCGCTCAGTGTGATGTCCACAAAGCACACACAGTCACAAGCCCTTTATGCAAAACCTATGTTTTGAACCATGGAGACCTAGCAGGATGTGACTACACAGGCTAAAAATCTGAATCTGGAAAACCACTTGATGTGGAGGAATTTTGTAATATTTTAAAATATAGCTATTGAGAAAAATACAGTGATACCAAATATAATGGCAAGCCACAGATAACCTCTGAAACTGCCCAAATGAATTTGCATTGCCTAAGGGAGGAAGGAGCCCTTTTCAGTGAATTTATTAATGAGCTATACACTGGACACACAACTTGAATCATTTTAATATGTAGAGTGTGAGCAAAGAGGTGCATGTTAGGGTAGTAGGTGTGGTTGCAAATAACTGCAACTCATTTATGGAATTGAATAGCTCTTTAGTTTCATCCAAGTTTCTCTGTTGTAATCTTCTAAGTAATGGCATTGGATGTTCATGCATAGGAATCATTTGGGTTTAGAGCTTTTAGAAAAGGTAACAATTGTTTGGTGTTTGGGCTTTTGTTGCTTTATTTAGGAACAACCAATGCTTCTTGATATAAAAAATAATAGAACTGTGTGCTTAGAAAATTGTTTTATTCATCTTACTATGGAACCCAAGTGAAATTAATACCATATTGCTTCTATGCTTAATCATTAGTACATGAATCTACTTAAAGACTTAAAGATAACAGAAGAATTTCAGAATGTGTGGTGTTAGACAATGTTTCTAGCTCCACTCCCACTTTGCTCTTAAGGGAATGTCACACTGGTTTCTATTCACAGAACTTCTGGAGGTGAGCTCCATATCTGTGTGATGGTTGTGTGGGTGCAGACTAGTTCGCTAATATCTTTCACAACTTCAATGTTGACTAGTCTGTCAGTATCTTTTGT
Organism: Peromyscus attwateri; assembly: GCA_902168425.1. Classification (NCBI taxonomy): domain Eukaryota; kingdom Metazoa; phylum Chordata; class Mammalia; order Rodentia; family Cricetidae; genus Peromyscus; species Peromyscus attwateri. Next base: position 32,400 of record CABHPP010147968.1, read on the forward strand.
GTCTTTAATGCTGTAGGATCTTGCTTTATCATTCTCAAAGTTCTTGAACAATGCCATCGCTGACGGGTCCCACAAGAGATAATGTCCTTGTTTCCCAAGGTTATATTTCACCAGTTAAAATCAATCTGATTTTTTTTTAAATTGTGACTTTTCTGTGCAGCTCCCTCTCACAACCGTTCTTCTCTTTTTTTCTTGTCTTGCTAACTTGGCTTTTGTTCCATCAACTGCTTTCTCGTCTGTCTCTGTTCTGCTCCACCACCCTTGCTTTTCTCTTCTGGATATCTTCTAAATTCATAAAGCATTCTCAGCTCGGAATGCTGTCTCATTACCTTCTGGTTTTGCTCTAAGTGTTCTGGGTTGTATTTGTTCTCCTGCAAACCTCATGATCACTCCTTCTTATTCTAGTCCCTTTGTTATTATATGAAACAGGAATCATTAACTCATTTTGAAAATACCTTCAATATAGCTACCATTTGGAGGGTCTGTTTGATTGTATGCTTGTTTTGAAAGAAGACCTCAGATTTCCACCAACCCAACTGGGGCAAGGTTTTGTATTTGTTTGGTGTGTGTGTGTGTGTGTGTGTGTGTGTGTGTGTGTGTGTGCAAGTGTGTGGGATCAAACCCAGAGCCATGTTCATGCTACAAAAGCACTTTATTTCTAAGTTCATCCCCCAGCTAATGCCCATATACTGTACCAGTAGTTCAGTTGGATATAAAATTCCACTGCTTCTACAAGATAGAATTAAATCCTCCACTTTTATAATTGTTCACCTTTATATAGTAATGATTACTTTTTTGTCTCTTAAATTAAAATCATTTGGTATTTTGTGTTTAAGTTTTATAAACAAGATAATGTATATAGTTGACAACACTTGTCTAATTTATTCTGCTTAGCACTTAATCCAGAGGATAATGATTCCTTTCAACTCTGAAATGCTCTTCTCTTTGTTTGGGGGTTGACACATTCCTCCCGCGTGCGTCCTCTTCCTCTGAGTTCTTGTCTCACTGTTAGGTCACAAGAATGAATTGCTTTGCCAGTCTTACTCTTTCTCCTAGTCTGAAAGAATTCTTGGTCTTACACCTCAGTCTTTATATTATATGTTTGGCAATAATTCTTTCTCTGGACTTCTTTCTTTTTTTTCTCTGTTCTTTTTGCATATCTCATTCTCTTCCACATCATGACAATAAACTTGGCGCTCACGTGGCAACAGTCACTAACTAAGCACTTAGCACTTACTATGTTTCTTTTCACTTATTTAAAAACTACATATGTGTGTATGTTTTTTCTTTAACTTATATCAAGACATAAATTAGAATTTTTTGTTGCTTTGGAATTTTGATTTTTTAAATTTTAAAATATTATCTTTCATTCTTGGAGTCATTCATTTTATTTGAGTCCTTCTGTTTACTTATTTCATTGTATTTCTATCAAATCAATTATTTTGCTCAAATGTCAGGCAAATCCCTCAGGAAGGCAAGGACACTGAGCACACCGGTTTCAAGAAAAGTGAGCTGAGAACTTGGGCTTGTCTTTCTAATTCTCTTTTAGTGTGTAATCTTTATTTGTAAGTTGACATGTGCTACTTTCTTTCCCAGTTATATTCACTTGCATCATGTCAGTTGACTGCAGGGACATTTAAGTAATTACCCACACAAGCACAACTAATTGTTTCAAATTGCTGTCAAAGAAGAAAATGCCTTTGAAAAGTCACAGTACTTTTGTAAAATATATCAGTTATTGAGAAATAAATATTCACCATTCATACTGCAAATACAAGTCTATGTTTCCCAGGTGTGGTTATGAATACTAAAACAATTGAGTTAAAGAAAAGTATTTTTAAATAATTTTGTAGAACTTAGAGATGACAGAATAACCTTATTATCACACTGTGAATTGCAGAAAAAAATCTATCTGAGCATTAGCACAAGGCAGCTTTCAGTAGAGACATGTTCAACTTTGCCACCTCTCACTATGAGGCTGAGAATAACTGTATTTGGATTTATACACTAGGGCGTGGGTCCATCATTACTTGGGCATGAAGCACTCTCACAGCTTCCACAATACGCACTAATGTGCTTAAAAATATCTGATAAATCTTCTTTTCTTCAAACTTCTTTATGGCTTATAATTGAACTGTGATCCTTATATGTGAGCTATGTCATGATTTAATATTAGCCAAAATTAATAGCCAACCTTAAGCTTCTTTATCTTGGCCTACGAGCTTCCTGGTTCCTTTGCGTTAATAGGTCCTGGGTAGTTTCTGTTATTTAAAGGCTCTTAGGAGTAAATGTATTGGTAATAGAGTACCACATAGCTAGCTTTTGTTCAATAATAAAATTTGGGTTACCATGAGAAATGAAGAAATTCTGGAAATCATGCACCTGGGTAGCCTATGTCTTTTAACAGCCTGTTAACCAGGGAGGAAATGATCAGGTCTTATGGGATATTAAAAACATATCAACTTTGGGACAATGAAAGAAAATGAGATCCAGAAAGGGAAATACCTAGTTAGGTAAGAGAAAAACAATGAGCCAGTTTAACAAATTGGTTTGCTTGTGGTCCAAGGATTTATTTTCTTATGGGAAGAAACTTTTCTTACAGATATTAGCAAAATGTAATATTATTTGAGAATATAACATATATGTATATATACATATTCTTCCCTCCAGATCCATGAGCTTGGGTTTGACGAAAAATGAATTGAAAATGTTAGAGAAAAGTGGTATTTGGCTTTTAGTCAATGATTTCCAAGCACCATTCCCTGACAGAACACACTGTTATTATATATAGAATTTAGATATATACTCTTTAGGGCTAGTAGAATTCTAGGACCAATTAGGAATATTGTATTTGATTCTTCCATCTGGAAGACTGTCAGATTTCTGTGAAGTAAGAAGTAGAGAGGCTGAAAAGATGTCTCAGTAGTGAAGACCACTGGGCATTCTTTTGGAAGACACAAGTTCAATCCTCAGCACCCACCTGGCATCACTGCAGCTCCAGGTGATGACACCTTCTGGTCTCTGAAGGAACTGCACACTTGTGGTGCGCAGACATGCATGTAAGCAAAGCACCCATACACATAAAATAAAAATAAAATTAAAAAAAATGTTGAAGATGAGGACCAAAAAAGGAAGCAGTAGTAGATAGTGTTGTGCTTGGCTTCATCCTGTGAATGTGTGCCATGCTTTAAGCATACACTGTTACACTAACTCAAAATGTGTACAGGTATACATCTGTGTATATGTGTTTATGATCAAAACAGCCCATCATTGCACAACCCAAAGTGGATAACACTCTCCAAAGCATATTCTTGACTAATTGCAGATGACCAAAAGTCAGGCTGATTGGCTATTTCTTTCAGGTGTCAGAAGGCTGCTGCGCAAGTAGTTCATGAATATTTTTGTGCCTCTCATCATATCTAAATCTTTCCTCTCTGAAAAGACATAAGGCCTTTGTCAGCACTCAGAACCCCCTTCCCACCTTCCCATGGCCTCTGTGGACCTGTGAACAAGATCCAAAGCCAGTTCTAAATACTGAGTTTTTTCCCCTATAGTTTTTATAATTCTATTCTAAGTGTTAGTTGCTGATTTCATTTTTTAAGTTGCTAATTCCAGGAGATTGAAGCATAATTTTATCCTGATCTAGAGAAGGAACAAACATAGAAATTAATGTTTTATATGCAGCCAAGCAGATGAATTTACCACATATCTGAGAATTGGGGTCTACCCTGTCCTTATGCATGATATAAGTAAGATTTAAGAATCTATAGCATGTGTATGTTGAGTGTGTCTCTAAAAATCACCCACACCAGAGCTCTCACAGCAAGTATCTCATCAGGGACAATGTTCAGCAGATGTGCTAGACTGCTACAAGCAAGGAAGTATTGATGTCAACATTTCATCTTGACATATCCTAAGATTAAGGGAGTGTTCTCAGTATCCTTTACCATCACTGACAGTTTGGCTTACAAATACCCCCAAATTCATATCTATAGTAAATCACTATATCTATAATAAATCAACAATACCCCATAAATTTCCAAAACAAAAATAAAGAAATTGCATCACTATTTTTCTAAATAAAGTGACTTTCTTCTGTTTTATTGCTCTACCTTATTAATGATTTAAAATTAACCATCCTCAAGCCAGGTGTAGTGGTGCTGGCTCTGGGTCCCTGATGCTCTGGAGGCTTATAAGAGGCTCATTTCAGCCCAGGTGCTCAAAGCCAGCCTGGGCAACATGGTGTGAACCAGCCTTAAAAGAAAATGCGTCAGCCAGCCCCTATAAAATTCATTCATTAGGAAAACAGTCCCAATTGCAAATGCTCTTTTCCTGCATTTTTACTTTTGTCTGTGGCAGGAAGTCAATATTTGATCAGAATTTGATTAATCACAATTATCTGTCCCTTCATGCCAGCCAAACTGCAATGTGGAGAGGTATATCCCTCAGATATTCTTTGAAATGATCTGTGTTGCTCCAAGTATGTACTATCAAAGCATTTTCTGGGGCAACAGATCGGAAAACATAAACTTTATGTAGTATTGCTCCTCCTCAGCTATGTCTCTTTAATATGTTCTTTCTTTTTGAAGATAAAAGTACATAAAAGAGTTCTGGGAAAGCGGCTAAATGTCATAAACACCCTGCACTCCCTCCCCCAGGGCTCCATCGCCCAAAAGTTAGGAATGGTTTGATGGAAGTGGTGACTGCCTTGATCTTGTTGGAATACTCCTCCTTCAATGTCATCTTCTGTCTGCAGGAGGCAGATCCCGCCTTGCAGTCACTCCTGGGAGGGAACGAGGTATTTCTGGCAGCCATGTTTTCCAAACACAACATTGAGACACATGGCCTGACAGTGACATAATATTTGAAGTAGAGGCCGTGCTCAAAGATCCAGAACATATGGTTATTTTCTTATAAAAAAAAAAGTGGCCATTTGAGACACTTTCTAGATTTTTAGTCACAAAAGGCACATTCCCTCCTCCTTTATTCCCATTTTTAAAAACTTTACATACAGATCCCAAAAGTAACCAGCTTTCCGTTAAATGTACATCTTAGGGTGCTTGAAAGCCAGCCTATTGATGACAGAGCTGAACTCTTAGCCATCAAGAAAGAAATGCAAAGCAGACTGCCGAGCATATTATGAATATATTGCTCTCCTTAAAGTGGCTAGCTGGTTTTTCACACTGGAGTATTGACTAACTGTCTGTGCTTGATGTATGCTTTACCAGCCTGTGCCGACTTATGGGTAGAGCTTAACTTGTTAGCTCTGCTTTTGCAGCCCATTCAGAATAACTACAGATGCCTGGAGATATTAAAATTGACTGCTCAAATGGACTCAGTGTGGGAGTTTCATTGGTTTTAAATTGATAACAGCTGAAAGAGTGCATGATTAAAATGTACATGGGCATAGGACATATGAACTCTCAGGAAGAGACTCCAGTACTGTGGGAAATGTTTTTTTTCTTTCTTTTTCTACGATAGTTACTTTCAAGCAATCTTTGTCTAAATTTTAAATTGTGCACAAATACTCAGGAGCTTAGAGAAGAAATAATTCTCCATAAAATGAGTTCTATTTTGTACAGTAGGTTTCTAATCTGTAGGGAACGTTTAACTTAAGCAGCATTCCAGAAGGTGGTAATTGTGTCCATTTCCCAGACATTTGAGTTAAATGATCTGTATAGGAAGCACAAACTGTCATGATAGAGGGGTTGGAGTGTCTTTCTTTAACTCATAAAAGCCAGAGGCCCTAAGTGCCTTATCTCAGATAAGTTAAACACAACCTCATCCTCACTTCCTTATTTCCCTGGGAAATGTTATTATTGTTTTCATTATTTAAAAACATGTCTTAAATCTCTTTCTTCTCAAACAAGAAAAAGAGAAGAATGTAGAAGAGGAATAGGGAAACTTTTTCTTCCTCCTAAAATTAGCTACACCTTACACAAAGCAAGTTCTATTAAATGTGTTTTTACAATTTAATAGTAGCTGGGGAAAAGACCCAGTAAAGAAAAGAATTCAGAAGTATTTAAAGTTTATAAGAAATATCTGTTTATAATACATGCCTTCTATAACATATTTTTCAAAGAATCCAGGCCTTTTCTATACAATTCTCTGCCTTAACCATGCTCTATATTCAAATATCTCTGCTGTCTTACCTTTGATATTCCATTAAAAATGTTACACACATTTCATAGAGCTAACCAAGAAAGCATTTGAATCTGCTGAGGAAGTATAAAGCTGAATAATATATACCAATCTCACTTTACTATTTTGAGATAAAAATCTAAATCACTGTGCCCATTAGCATATTCCCAATTTCACAGCAATTATTTGCCTAGTTTTAAACAAGAGTTTTAAATACATTGGGTAATAATTTTAGTAGAAAATTATATGTTAGCTCCAACATGCAAGAAAACCAAACATAAATGATGTCCTAATTCAGGAAACAAAATAAATCATAAATGTTTTGGTTGATATGTGTAAGAAAATCTGTTATGTATTTAATTCTTATACTTTGTTCAGAAGTATAATCTTGGATACTGTTTACTTCTTGAATTTTGCCCAAGTTATAATCTCCACAGCTGGACAAAATCATTAAATTGCCTAGCTTGACACCTTTCTAAGATACACACAACTGTTGGATTGTGCTTTTGTAGATACTTTGTGCAGATAGTCACCTAAGAACCTACCACCAAGACTGATGTTTCCATAGGACATGATGCCCTTAAAAGAAGAGCAAAAGACGAATTCCAATTTCTTTCAATGGTTGTTGAGCTCCAATACTTTAATGATTTTCTTATCTAACCATATTAGACAGGAGGGAAATTTTAGAGGAGATGTCATCCAAGTTAAACACATGTGAAAGCCATTAACTAGAATATATCACTTGTAACATGTCCCTTTGAACTTGCAACTCAAATTCATAGGAGTAAAAGAAAAGACAGAGTGGGAAGAGACCTGGCCTTAGTTAACCTCACAAGGAAGAAATCTATCACATGACTAGAGGCTCAGAAATAAAAAAGTAGATGGTCTGAAAATAATGTCCAGAGGATATCTTAATATCTTGAGGTTCCAAATAAGCTAAATGTCAGAAAAGCTATTACCCCTGAACTCCCTCATACATGTTCTTGTGAAGAGCAGGACACTGTGTACCTCCCCATTTTAAATGCACTAAGGCTTTAAGCATGCTCCAATTTTTTTCTTATAATTAATTGGTATACACTATTCAATATTATGTAAAGGGTCTGATAGGACCTCATTTAGTGTTGTTCTAAAGACAAATAGCATGCCAAAGAAACAGAGCCTGTTTTGGTTATGAATCTGTTCACATAATTATCAGTTGATAAAGTAAAATACATATTAGAAAAACAAGCAGGTTAAACCCTTCATCAAACAGACTTCCAGACTTGGTATGGTGGCATATGCCTTTAACTTCAGCACAGCACTTGGGAGACAGAGATGGGTTTATCTCTGCATTTGAGGCTAGCCTGGCTAATGTATTGAATTCCAACCCAGTCAGGGATACACACTGAGATGCTTGTAGGTTCAGTAAGTAATCTTTAAGAAAACATACTGCGTGGCAATATACAGTTAAACATAGAAGTATAAATGGGTAGGCATGTAAATAAGATTGGTGGAACTCAACTCAAGATGCCACAGTGACATGTAGAAAGTATTACCAACATGACTATTCAGTGTGAGAGCTGAAAAATAAAAACCTGCTTACAGACCAGGATACTGCAGGAGGAAATATGCCTTTGCCCCAGAAGAGGGTGAAAGAACACAGTGAGTGTGGTGAATATAGAACACACAGACTTGGTTCAAGACAAAATAATTCAGTGGAGAATGATTTGGGATACAAGATACATTGCCTGGAGAAGTCTATGGATGGAAATAAGCACTTCAAGGTAAAGTCTTAGAGGAAAGACTTTCCATGTTATAGCCAAAGACATCTCTCTATACCTACAATAAGTAACTACAGTGTGAACTTTATCAAAAGCCTAGAGGCAGCCTTGTCTGAGGTTACTTCCTGGTGACCCAGATGTGAATCTCCAAAAAGCTGCTGTAGACATAACCATTGACCTTCAGGTTCATGTGTAGACGTTGACCTTTGACACTCATCTAGGACCTGAAATTAAGAATCCTTACTGGTTAGTCAAGTGTACCCTCTAAAGGTCATAAATAGCCTCTACTGGAAAAGACATAAGCCTACCATCCCCATGATAACCAGACTTGAGACCCAGACTCGACATCTAAAAAAATATTCATCTCTTTCTTGAAAGAAAGTGATAATCATAAAAGCTATACTTAGCTTTGCAATATTAGGCACACTTGAAATAATTATGTATTTGGACATTGATTTCTCTTCTTGAGTGTGGGAACTGATGGGGTGCTAGGTAATGGCGAAGTACAGGTTAGCCAAGATTCTTGCTATTCTAGTCAGAGGACAATCCTATTTTTTTTTTTTTTTTTGGTTTTTCGAGACAGGGTTTCTCTGTGTAGCTTTGCGCCTTTCCTGGAACTCACTTGGGAGACTAGGCTGGCCTCGAACTCGCAGAGATCCACCTGCCTCTGCCTCCCGAGTGCTGGGATTAAAGGCGTGCGCCACCACCGCCCGGCGACAATCCTATTTTGTTGTTGCTGTTTTGTTTAGTTTTGTTTTTATTGAGGAAAACAGTGTATTTTGAACCATCAAGATACTGAGTTTTAAAATAGATTTGAAGTCTAGTTTTATCTTTATTGCTTACATGTTTTGTAAATTTGGGCAAGGTGATGAAATTATCTGTCTTCACACATTCCAAATAATACCTCTTAGGATTGTTGACATTTTATAAAGAGCAATTACTGTAACAAATACTGACTACTAATTTTATGCTCTGCTTCTAAGTCTCTGCTGGTGTATAGCATTCTCCTGATCCTAGAGAACACACTCTGAGTTTGTCAAAACTGATTGATCTTGGTAGATTGAGACACTCCGCTAATTAAGCCAGCATCTTAAACATTGTGTGGACCTTGCTTCATGATGAATCAGGGAATGGGCTTGCATTTCTTTCTGCTTTAGGTCTGATAGTTATTTAGATTGTCTACTGACATATATACATTGAAACATTGTGTTACTAGAGGGTATAAACTTCCATAAAGCTCCCCAAATGTGAGTGAGAAAGATGAATGTTCAAAAATATAGTGCAATATATCAAATGCTTTAAGGAGCATTCAGGTCACAAATTTGGGGGAAATTACAAGTGGAAACTATGGGGAAGATCAATATTTTCTTTATCCCTTGTTCTTTAGGCTGAGTCTCTGAGTTACAGCATTAGGACTTTGGAGAAAGAAATGGACAAGACATTTGAGTTTTGCTGCTTTAGGATAGCCTGGAGAACACAGTGATTGGTTGGGCTAAAATGCTGAGGATTTCATTATAACAGTGGTTTGTTGTAGGTGTTTTGGACCACTCTAAGCTAAATAAGCTTGTACAAAAGGCTTATTTGTGCAATTTTTCTATTGGTTGAAATTTTTCAGCATTTTATTTACTTTAAAACATTTACTAAGGACTTATCATGTACCAAACAATATATAATTACTGGGGTCACAAAGATAAGTAAGTTGTGCCTCCCTTCTGCAAAATCAGCCTTTTCTCTGCTGCTACAGAGGAACATTCTAATTCAGCAATTGCGTGTGCACAGATAACACACCCATCTCCACTAGAAAGTTGATGGAAAGACACTGCAAAGAGGTATCGTTGAACTGTTTGCATTAGGTGCTGTGACCTAGTTTTACCTGAATCTTAGAAAATCCTAACAGAACTATGTGAATGGCTCTCTCCTGCAGAAACACAATTTCCCAGTTACCGATAGGAGTTGCTAGAGTACACTGCCTAGAATGAGGACTATTATGTGGCCCTCCTGTCCTTTATTTCCTCCTTTAGACAGTGTTATCTACATGCTTCCCAAAGAAAGAATACCACTGCAACTGGGCAAACAGCAACCTTGAAAGTTAGCTGTTTTCCTGCCTAGAGCAACTAAGCTTGCAGAAGCTCCCAGGTGCCCGCACATGCTCA
>CABHPP010147969.1:0-40155 GCA_902168425.1 Peromyscus attwateri
TTTTTTTTTTTTTAAATGTGCATGCTGGGGCTCAAACTCAAGGCCTCCTGCTTGTAAGGTAAGCACTTTACCCAACGAGCCATCTCTCCAGTCCCATGTGTCCTTTTCTGAACACTATTTATTTAATTTCCCAGGGGCACAGAGAAATAGGGCTCCTTAGCAGGGTAGCTTCTGGGGCCTGAAGCCAGGTCCTGTCCTCTTCCTCAGGTGAGTCTGGCTAAGCAGAGAATGCCCTGTTCCCGGCTTATCCCACCGTTCCATGCCAGCAACGGATAATTATGCCGAAGGAGGTACTGGGCGTTTTTGGCTCCAATGTCAGAAATGAGAGGAGGAGATGGCTCCTGGCAGCTATGGGGTCACTACAGTGGGGGAGGGGGGAATTTCTTTTTCTTTTGTAAGTTTGAAAAAAAAATATTTAAAAACTCTCCTAGGGGATGAATTCATTTTAAGTCCTATAAATGGAATGCAATAAAACAAAGTTTCTGATACTTAGATCCACACACCGTGTAACTATTTTATTTGCACTGTTAAAACCTGTATTTGTTTCTTTACAAAGAGAAAAATCATTCAGCTCCCTTACTGGGGCTAGACAGTCATTGCTAGCATCAGTGACCCACTGCCTTACTGCTGAATCTGAGTGAGAGTTTCTATCAGATGCCAAGGCACGCTCTTGAGGCAGCAAAAGAATGAATAGCCTAGGGACTGGAGAGATGGCTCAGAGGTTAAGAGCACTAGTTGCTCTTCCAGAGGACCTGGGTTTGATTCCCAGCACCCACACAGCAGCTCACAACCATTTGTAACTACAGTCCCAGGGGTGGCTGCATCAAGCTAAAACGTTAAAAGAAAAAAGAGGTCTATACTTTCCGGAATTTTTGAGCTACAGTAGCAGTGAAAGGTAGCCCTTAAAAAAAGTCCTGTTCTAGGGGCAGGAAGACGGTTACGTATGTAAAGGTGCTGTTGTAATTGACTTTGTCAACTTGACATGATGCAGGATTGACTGCACTGGATTGGGCTGTGAGTGTTTGTGGTGGACTTGTTAACTGAGGTGAATCAATGTGGCAGAGGTTACCCGTCCCATTTATAAGACTTAAAATGGCTCTACCACTTAGGAGAGTTAAAAATTTTTTTTTCAAACTTAGGGAAAAAAAAATCCCCCCTCACTGTAGTGACTGCACAGCTGTAAGACCCCACCTAGTGTGGGCGGAGTCATTCCTTAGGCAGGGGTCCTGTACTAAGTGGAGAAACCAAGCTATGTAGACAGCTGCAATCAAGCAAATGAGTCCATGGGAAGGTAAAAGGAAAGAACTGACTTCACAAAGGTGTCTCCTGACCTCCAGATCTGTACCATGGCATGAGCCTTCCCCCCCCCCCCCCCCCCCCCCCACACACTCTAATAAGTAAAACATTAGAACAAGCCCTTTGCTAGTGCTTTGGACCTCAGCAGTATCTTTGCTCCTTCTGAGAAGCAGAGTGGAAGTGACAGGGTGTGGGGTTTGGGACAGAACTGAAGCCTCCCTCTTGGCCTCTCAGCTGTGTGGACCTGTGGCTGCAGCTTCCCAGTGTCTCGACATGCTGGAGACAGCAGCGCTCTCAGCTGGCTGTGTGGGTCTCAGAAATGGCTCAAGGAATGTGTTGTTTCCTTTCCAAGCTGACCTCACACAAGGCTGCCACAGAGAGCCTTCCAGATAAAGGGACGCTGACATGGACATTTTATTATTTTTCCTCCAAGAGTCTGCAGGCTCGCTAGCTTTCCCAGGAAGGTGCTTCTCAAAAAAAAAAAAAAAAACGAATTTGCATCCCGGGCCTTATAGCTTAGGAATGGTGGGACACCATTGGTGTCCCCAATGGTGGGGACTGGTGTCATTTCACAGTCCTCCTTCTCTGCACAACTCACAGTCTACGTTCCACTTGATGCTCCTGGGAGGAAGCTTCAGGGTTTCATTGATCTTCTCCAGCACAGTCTGCAGCTTCTGCTTCTGGGCGATCTCCGACTGGGTAACCTCTGCCACATTGAGCTTCTCACTCTCCAGTTTCTCTGGGGTGACAAGGAAAAGAGCAGCTGTTATCTTGAGTCACAGAAAATCTAACTCATGTCTATTCCTTCAGCCATTCACTTAGGACAACCCTCATGCAATCACCAAATATCTACAGTCAAGCCTAGGAGCGTTCGGGGATCCCCCAGATAATCAAATCTGGAGATGTTGAGTGTCCTGTGGAAAATGGGAGTGTGTTTGCCTAGAGTCTGTGCAATCCTCTTGTATGAATCAATCACCTCTGGATTATTCAAATGCCCCATATAACATAAAGATCATCACATGCTGTTATTCTATATTGTTTATAGAATCACGACAAGAAAAGCATGGGTATTTTTAGTACAGTTGATAATTTCTGCTCAAATATTTCAATTTACAGTTTGTTATAATGCCATTTTGGTTGCTGTGATAAAATATCCCAACAAAAAGCAACTCAGTAGAGAACATTTATCTTAGCTCATAGTTCCAGGCTACATTCCATCACTATGGGGAGGTCTCATGACATCATACATAGAGATGAATGTATGCATGCTCACTCGGCTACTGAGATACTTGGTCATATGACATCACACAGAGCGATGAATGTGCTCACGCTCACTCGCTTGCTTGTGCTCAGCTCCATTTCTCCATTTATAATTCAGAACTCCCCACCTAGGGATTGGTGCTGCCCATACTGGGCTGGGCTTCCCACATCAATTAACTTCATTAAGACAATTCTTCACAGACATGCCCACAGGCCCACCCAGTGTAGAGTGTAGACAGTCCCTCATTGAGACTCTTTTTCCAGTTGATTCTAAGTTGTATCATGTTGAATCTGCAGACATGAAACCTTTAGATATGAAGGTCCAACTGTGCGGAGATCTTTCTAGAAGAGCGACACTGCTCCTTGTCTAATGGTAGCAACAGTCCTGGGGAAGTGTTTGATTGTGCTGTGGACCCCCCAGGACCACAGAAGCGGGGGATTTAACTGGTCACCTTTGAATGCTCTTCCTGAATTCTGGGGTCCCCCCCCTTTTTCCAAGGATACTCCAGTGTCCTAGTTGACCAGACTTCTGTGAGCCAGCTCTGTCCTTCTTAGAGACATCCTGTCTACTCCTGTAAGGGCGTCACACCCAACATCAGTCTGATGGAAGCATTCCCCCCCCAACTCCACCCTCGCCACAGACAGTGTCAATTGTATCAATTCCAAGGCATACATTTTTTCCCCCACATTTTTACATCCCTAAAATCAGACGATGTCTTAAAACTGACGGCCTCCCATAAGTCCTGCCAGCGAGGTGGAAGACAGACACACGAGCCCTCGTGGGACCATTACTTCCATGCTCTAATAAGCCCACAGGAGCACCTGTGCAAAGTATCAGATACAAACTTGAAGCAAGAAGAAAGCATCCAGTAATAGGTGAGTGGGGATTTTTCTCTTTCTGGATGGCGCTCACATTGTGGCGAGCTTTAATACCAGTGCATCTCATGTGTCTTGACATAGGAGACAGCTTGATCAGTTTACTAATCTAAATTCGTATTTTAATCTATCACAAAGGACGGAACAATGGTAGCCTCCTTGATGGGAATTGCAGTGCCTGCTTCTAGATTCATCTAAATCCACACTCCCCTGCTCTTTCAGGACTGACAGAATGCACGGCTCAGAGCGCGTTTCAAATAGCTTTTCTCTGCGTTTTCAAGGGCTGCCATATAAATATTTCAGCTTTCCATCAGTGCTCTGATCAGCGCTTATTTATTTTTTGTAACTCTAGCTTACACAAGTCATGTGCTCCTTGGTGTGCGGCTGTCCGCGGGAGAGTCTGTGCGGCTTCTGAAGATTCATGAGTTGTTGTCGGCACCACGGCGGGATGACCGCGGGCTATTTGTACTTGCAGCATCTTCAAATGGATCTCTCCGCTCTTTTCAGTGGATTCAAACCATCCGTCACTTCTGAAGTGCAAGGGTTTATCAAGCATATAGCAAACCTTAGATCTCTTGTGTGTATGGGGGGGGGGGGGGGGGAGTGTTAGTTTGTGTGGCGCTCAGAGAGCAGTTTGCTGAAGTTGGTCCTCCCCTTTGACCCCATGGGTCTGAGGGACCAAACTCAGGTCGTCAGATTTGGCTGCAAGTGCTTTTAGCAAACGAGTGCTCTCAGTCTACCTTTTCCATTTCAAAGCTGAATTCTCATTTTGGATCTTCTCCTATTAAAGAAAGGGGAAGTTCACCCCCTCATTGCCACCCCCCGTTGCTTCATGCTGATATCAGAACTGTCCTTAGAAGCAAGCTATTTCTTCATACATTGCAATTGCCAACACTGGGGAGGGCTGCACAGCACACGGGGATGATCAGGTTCGAAGTCTGATCTTGACCTGCGGGGAGAAAGCCACTGGGCTAGATTACTGGTGACTGTCTCAGTGGAGGGCTGGGCAGGGAGGGAGAACAAGGGTGTGTGAGCCACAGACTTGCTGGCCCACGCTACCGATTTTCATATTTACAATCTTCTGCTGGCCAGCATTAAGCATTTCCATTTCTGAGTATCTTCTCTTTTCTTTCTTCCTTTTTTTCCTGAGACAGGGTTTCACTGTGTAGCTCTGGGTGACCTAAAACTCACTATGTAGACCAGGCTTGCCTTGAGGTCATAGAAACTGGCCTGCCTCTGCCTCCCAAGTGCTGGATTTGCAGCCATCAAACCTGGCTTTGCCCTTGTCTTTAAAGCAATAGGCAGGAAATAGAAAATATATACCTGGAGGCTGGCAAGGTGGCTCAGTGGGTAAAGTCACTTGCCACCTGACCAGGCAAGCCTGATGATCCATGCGATGCTAGGAGAGAAGAGACTCTTCCATGTTCTCCCCTGACCTCCTAATACACACAGCAGCAGGAGTGTGTGTGATCATGCACACATACACACAGCAGAAAAACACACCTTCTTCTGCACAAATTTATATCCTGAGTATCTTCCTAGGTTCAAGTCATTCTTTTGGAAAAAAAAAATCCCATGCAGCACATAGAGCTTCTTGCACATTTGACCATCCTCTGTAGGTATCTAGCCAGGTTCCATCCCCGTTTTCTCTGTGGCAATAAACATCCCTAAACATCCCGAGTGTTCAAGGAACTGATGGTTGCAGACAAGACTAAAAGCCCCTGCCTCACACGATTTGTTCTTGTATCTGGTCATCTTTCCTTACTTTACCTCAGTAAGACCTTCCTTCCTTCCTATGGTGTGTGTGTGTGTGTGTATCTGTGCACACACACACGTGCGGAAGCTAGAGGTATCTTCCCCAATTGCTCATCGTATTTTTTGAAACAGGGTCTCTCACTAAATCTAGAGCCCACTGATTTGCCTGGCCTGCCAGAGCCCCAGAGAACCCTCCTGTCTCCACTCCCCAGGCCTGGGGACACACATGTGCTGCCCTAGCTGGCTTTTCACGTGGGGGCTGGGATCTGAACTCAGCTCTTCATGCTTGCACAGCCAGCCCTTTCCCAACTGAGTCGCCTCCCCATTCAACGATTTCTACAATCACACAATAGTTTTCCTCCACGATGCCAAGGAATTAAAGATACTTTCTTTTCTAGACTTCTAATTTTTTTCTTTTCTTAGGGTGATATTAGCTGGGTCTTTACAAATCTGTTGCCGAAGCATTATTTTCCCGGGATGCCATTTCTTACACATTTCCATACTTCTGCAAATTGCCCGTAATTGGTTAATTTTTAGGAAGTGCTAATATGATTTTGAAATAGACAGGATGTGGCTTAGAATTTGTTTTCAGGTGTATTTCTTTGCTACCATTCCCTTGCATTTAGTTGGAACACTAAGATGTTCTTGCAGAGATTGGCTTTACACAACAATGGAATGGCATTCAACAAACTCAGCAAGTGTGAAGACAGGGCAGAATAAACTCAATTCCCAGAACAATGACCCCTGTGCTTCAACTCCTAGAGTTGCAACACACATCACACCCTCAGAGAATCTGAGCCCGTCAACCCCTTCCAGTGTTCCTGATTCTCCAGCTATTCAACTACTCAAAACTACTTTTGTTTTCAAACATTCATTAGTTTTAAAAAATAATCTGAGAGAATTGCTTGCTTTATAGACACAACCAAATTTTGTGGAGTTCCACATTCTGTTAAAAAGAATGAGAGTTCTCCAATTAGAGGCTGTATCATACACTATAGAGAGGTCAGAGCTGGCAAACTGTACTATCCTATTTTACTGGTGTCTGTGCGTGTGTGTGTGTGTGTGTGTGTGTGTGTGTGTGTGTGTGTGTGTGTGCACACATTTGGCAGTACTGTGGATTGAACCCAGGGTCTTGTGCATGTAGGCAAGCATTCTTCTACTGATCTACATATCCCCAGCCCTTTAAACTTTTCTGAATGTTTTTATTATTTGTGTGTGTGTGTGTGTGTGTGTGTGTGTGTGTCTGTGCATGTATGTGCACGTGCATATATGTGCCTGCAGAAGCCATAAGAAAGGATCCCCTGACACTGGAGTTACAGGCAGTTGTGGGTTGGATGATATAGGTGATACATTGGGAATTGAACTCAAGTCCTCTGCAAGAGCAGCAAGTGCTCTTAACTGCTGAGCCATCTCTCCAGCCCTCTGAATATGTTACTAAGAGGTTTTTTTTTTGTTTTTTTTTTTTTAGAAAATCTTCCTGTGGTATGGAGGATTTATTAAGTTCTTTTATATCTCTTCTTTTTCTTTCTTTCTTTTTTTTTTTTTTTTTTGAGACAGGGTTTCTCTGTAGCCCTGGGTTATGTTGGAACTGTCTCTGTAGACCAGGCTAGCCTTGAACTCAGAGATCCGACTGCCTCTGCTTCCCAAATGCTGGGATTAAAGGCATGTGCTATCATGCCTGGTATAATGGGTTTGAATAGCTATGGCCCCCATAGACTCGTGTGTGAATGCTTGGCCCATAGGGAGTGGCACTATTAGGAGTTGTGGCCTTGTTGGAGGAAGTGTGTCACTGTGGAGGCGGGCTTTGAGGTCTCATATGCTCAAGCCATGTCCAGTATGGGACACAGTAGCTTCTGCTGCTTGCAGATCAAGATGTAGAACTCTCAGCCACCTCTCTAGCACGTCTGCCTGCATGCCACCATGTCCCACCATCATGATGGACTAGACCTCCGACACTGTAAGTCAGCCCCAATTAAATGTTTTCTTTATAAGAGTTGCCATGGTCATGGTGTCGCTTCACAGCAATAGAAACCCTAATTAGTTAAGACACCCGGCATCCTCTTCTTTTTGAAGACAAAGTCTCACTCTGTAGTCCAGGCTGGCACTGAACTCAAGAGTCTCCTGCTGCAAGATTCTGGATGCGAGTATTAAAGTTGTGTCCCTTGGAATAATGCCTGTCATTTTTATTTTTTTTTTGTGATGAATATGCATAAGTGTAATTTTAAAAGTTTCATATTTTTCTAGTCATTTTAGTTGCTCATCAATATGTAGTGATTTAGTGGTGCTTTTTACCTTAAAGGCTACTTTGTATGACATGAAATAAATCCCTCCATATTCTTTTAATTAGAGTCTGATATAGCATCATTTCCATGCTTTTTCTTTCAACTTTTGTGTCTTCATTTACTTAGAAATTGAATTCTATTGCAGACAGAAATTAGTAACCTCCTTTTGTTGAGGTGGTCATTTTGAGACAAGGTCTTAGGAGCCCAGGATGACCTTGAACTCACTATGTAGCTGAAGATGACCTTCAACTCTTGATCTTCCTCTTCTACTCCCCAAATGCAGGTATTAGAGTGCGCCACTTTGCCCAGGAATTTTGTTTGCTTCTAACATTTGTTTTGTTTTTAAATCTGATCAACTTTGTCCTTTCAATGGATAAAGTCAGTTTCCACGGACTGTGTTTGCAGTGTACTTGGGGTCACCCCCACTGGGGGCCACCTGCACTAGGGGTGACCTGCACTAGGGGTGACCTGTACTAGGGGTGACCTGCACTAGGGTCCACCTGCACTAGGGGTGACCTGCACTAGGGGTCACTTACACTAAGGGTCAGCCTATTGGTATTCTTTAGAAGCACAACCTCGTGAGAGACAAGGAAAGATGGGAAACCACTGTGGACTCAAGAGCAAAGGAGACTGGCCAGCTAAAGCAGTGTTTGAGCTGCGATGCTGAAACTGAGCATCATGTTAAAAAGCAGTACACCCTTAGTGGCTGGAGAGATGCTCAGCAGCTAAGAGCACTTGTTGCTCTTGCAGAGGACTTGGGTTCAGTTTCTAGAACCTACACGTTGGCTCACAACTACCCTAACTTCAGCTCAAAGAGATACAATGCCCTCTCCCGGCATCCCCAGGCACCAGACATGCATGTGGTATACATTCATACACATAGGCAAAACACTCACATACATAAAATGAAAAATAAATAAATCTAAAAAATTTTTAAACAAGAAAGTAGTGTGTCCAAAGGAAGCCTGTAATTTGGCTAAACAGCTTTTAAAGGTAATTCTTTTAGTTTTGGTATTGGAGTGATGGTTGGGCCAGCTGTGAACGTACGTAACGGGAGCTTAGATGAACAACACGTGGAAACTCCTTGTACAACCATTGTGACTTGGAGTCTAAAATTGGTTCAAAGCCACAATGTTTAGGAAGAAAGTGACAAATGTCCTATGGGTTAAGTGTTGAGTGGATTAGTGAAATGCAGAAAGATCTGGAATATCTGCAGCTGGAATATCTCTGCTACTGAGGCAAGAAATGGTGTACAGGAGAAAAAGATGGAACCAAAGAAGCTAGGAGAAATGAGAAGTTCTAAGCCAAGGTGGCTGGAGCATAATGGCGAGAGCTAACCCTACCCAACACCAGACTAAGCCAAGGTCCTTAATGAGAGCTTGCGTGATGGTTGAGAGATGGGATGGATCTGATGCACGATAGATGAGAATATAGTGGCCAGGACTTGTGTGGATGGAGGCACGTGAGCAATCCATTCATTGGAGTGGGAATGGAATGACTTTGGAGGGGAGGAACAAGGAAAACAGCCTGTTTGGGACAGCCACAAGGTGGCTGGAAGAAGACAGTTAAAGACGAGCTTGGCAGTTTTGAGGAGAATGCTGCTCTGGAGTGACGTGAGAGCCATTATGGTAGGTAGCATCAATGGTTGGCACTGCAGGAAAGGGTGGAGGCACCCAGGAAGTGGGAAGAAAGAAGAGCCGAGGTGGACGATGAGTCTCTCTCCGCTTCCTGACTGTGTCACACAACTGATCAGCTGCCTCTTGCTCCGTGTCTTCCCTGCCATGATGGGCTGTGTCCCCTCCAACTGTGAACCAGGAGGAACTCTTTTAGCTATTTCTCATCAGCTATTTGGTTGCAGCAATCGGAAAAATAACCATTCCAGCAAGAACCTCAGAAGACAGCAGCTGGTGTCAGCGGCAGGTGAGAACCACCTGGAGAACACGCGGACACAGAAGCCACGTGTTGGGGGAGGGAGCGCAATGTTCAGTCAAATGCCAGAGGATGACATCTGAATCCATAGTGATGATCTCAGCGGGAAAAGTTGATGGTAAGATGGGGAGATGGCTGTTGCACTATGGGGTGGGGTGTGGGGGGAGGGATGATGGCTGCACGGGCAGCAGCTGCCGGGGCGGGAAGGAAGACAGAAGATTAGAGGGGAGTTAAGGTCACAGGGGTCATTCAGACCTGTCTCTACACTGGTCTATCCCGGGGCTCCTATGACGTTCATTATGCTGCACACTGGTTCTCCCGACCTGGACACCCTGCCTATAGGTTTGGAATCTGTGTGCCCAGCCTTACACGTGCAGAGGGCTAAACTGAAGTCCACACAAAGAGCATGGTTTCTGGTGTGATTTGCCTTTGTGACATGAAGATGGACATCTCAAGTTGTCTGACCTATTTGTACACAAGGCCTGATCTGGAGCTACACAGATGCCATGTCAGGTTCTTTAGTAACCCTCCCCCGTGGCCATGTTCCATCCCTGCTCTGAGAGCCTAGCCTAGGACATTCGGCTTCTAAGCCTGATCAGAAATCTTGCTGGAGGGGCCAGCAGCTGCAACCACAGGAGACATGCTCAGTGAGGAGCACATCTTCTCCATGATGACATGTGCCAAAGCCTTTCCATTCTGTATTCAGCTAGCATTTACAACCTTTAAATATTAATACTCATTAATATTGATGTTTGAGGACCAAATCAGTTTAGCTTCCAAGAAATTACTAGATTTTATATTAGCCACTCATTCATTTATGTAATATACATTGATTAAGTGCTAGGTGATGTTCGAGGCAGCTGGACAGGGCTGGAGAAACCTGGAAAAAATAAATAAGACCTACTTCTTGATTTTAAGAGTGCCACATGTGCTTACATACACAGCTACAACCAACACATAAGATAAGGCATGTAAAAACACATATATGTGTATGTATACAGATACATACTTATACAAGCTAAATATCCCTTACCCCAAATTCTTGGGACAAAGAATATTTCAGAATATATATATATATATATATATATATATATATATATATATATATACACACCACACTTCTTCAAATTTTGGGATGCTGCCATGTACATAAATAAGACATCTTAGGAATGAGACTCACGTCTTAAACACAAAATTCTTTAATGGCTCGTATACATTTACAGTATCAATACAAAGCCTAAAGGTACTTGTTATTGTAGATAATATTGCTAGGTAGCCCTGACTGGACATAAATTCATTATGCAGCTGAGGCTGTTCTCAACTTTACAAGGATCCTTCTGCCTGAGCAGAATCCTTAGTGCTGGGATTACTGGCATGTGCTACCATGCTTAAGCTGAAGGCGGTTTTATACAACAGTTCTAGAGCACCAGCCTTGACTGCAACTCACCAAGTACACCACGTGTGGAATTGTCTAGTTGTGCTGGCACCCAAAAAACTTTCAGATTTTGGAATATTTCAGATTATATAAATTTGAACACACATACATTTCCCCCTTAGACACGTATGGGGTGGGGATGAGCACAGAAGAATCCATAGCTCCGTCTTCTACGTGTGAGCATAATGTATAGTGTGTGAAAGGGAGACACCTGAGTCCAGAAGGATGAGCAACAATGGTGTATCTGGGTAGATGACTGAGGAAAAAGGGCCTCAGAGGCAGATGCAGGAATGATTTATCGGGCTGAACACATGACACAGGACATAATGTTCTGTGGTAGACATAAAACCAGAAAAACCAATGGTGAGGACGGTCACTCACTTCACCTCTCATGCCCTGCCATATGAGCCATGTGTGGAGAGGTGCCTGGAGGGAAGGCTGCAGGCAGTTGTGGGGGTGGGGAGATGATCTGAAGTCCTGATGGCTGTGTTCCGTGGTCTGGATGGTGATCTGCAGGAGAGAGCCCCTGGGAGTTCTAAATGAGGGTGGACAGAACTTGTGACGTGACCAGGTGTCGCAGCTAGCAGGTGATAGACCAGAAGAGGGGGGATGGGAGGAGCAGATGTGGGCCTGGAAGCTTCTCAATAACATGGACAGGTGCAAAGAAGGTACAGTGAAGACAGCAAGGCAGATAGACTCAAAGAGGTCTCTGAGCAAGACGAGGGTCTTGGCAACAATGCACGTGGGGTGGCTGGCAAGGAGAGGGGTACTTCTCTAGAGGGGTCTACTCAGTCCAAAGTACACCCAGGCAGAGGTGGCTAAAAGACAGCCAGACATTGGGATTAGAATCTTAGGTCACTGTGGCCCAAGAGACAAGGAGGATGAGAAAGGGAAGCCTACTTCATCCATCGCCGACTAAGATCACCCAGAATTCTCCTTTCCTTCCCCTTGGCCTTAGATTTCCATATGAACAGTTGGGAAGGCACACAGGAATAGCGTGTGTGTGTGTGTGTGTGTGTGTGTGTGTGTGTGTGTGTGTGTGTGAGAGAGAGAGAGAGAGAGAGAGAGAGAGAGAGAGAGAGAGAGAGAGAGAGACAGCACATACTTATACTTAGGGGCACTCAGCTTAGAGAGTGTTGACAGAGGAACAGACATAGGCCCATATATCACAACTGCACATGTGCATGTCCACAGACAACAGACATACATACAGGCTTCTATAGATGACGGGAACATACACAGGCCTACAGATCATACAGTAACACATACAACTCCATAGACACAAAGGCACACATACATTTACATGTCCATAGGTCACAGAAGAACATACACATTCATATATGTCTGTAGACAACGAGAGACGCACACATGAACACTCCCATAGACCACAGAGGAGTGCAGACAAGTACACAAACCACAAAGGGTCACACACATGTCCATAGGTCCCTGCTATCATAGTACCTCCCTGCCAGGTAAATATACACACGCACATACCCATACACTCATCAGTCACAGAAGTCTAAAGACCACAAGGGGCCATTCACACATGTGTAAATCTACCTAGTGAGGCCCTGAGATCAGTTCCCTGGGGGGGGGGGCAGGGGTGAGGTGTGCTTTGCATCTCTGCAGTGGGGGCTTCTCATCAACCCAGCTGATGACCCAGAAGGCCAGGGAGCAGATCTATGTGGTCCCCGAGACTCCTCCCACAATTCCATCATATAAAGCCATACTCCCAGAGGGCAGTAAAGGTCCCATGTTTCCACTGTTCCACTCTGTCCACTTAAAACCCCTCTTGGGTGAGCCACTGTGGCTTGGACCTGCCTCTCGGCTAAGAGCCAGCTCTCATCCCCGAGTCTCCCCTCTCCTACCGAAGAGCTTCTGCAGGACTTGGCCGTCATAGAGATCTTCAGCCAGGTCCTTCACAATGATTCTTTCTCCCACCAACACGTCATTGATCCAATCGATGAGCACCTAGAGAGAGAGCGTGAGGGTCAGAGAAGAGTTGCTGCCTGTGTGTTTGGAAATCAGCTTTCTCATGCTGGACAATGAAAATCTACAGGAACTTCAGTCTTGATTAAGAGCAACAGAGCAGTCATGGGAGCAGGGTGCAAATGTAGGTGTGAGCCCCAGTAACCCCCGAGCATTTGCAGAGTGTGCTGGCTAGTGTGTTGTCAACTTGACACAAGCTCAAGTCATCTGAGAGAGGGAGCCTCAGATGAGAACACGCCTCCAGTGGTCCGGGGGCATCAAGCCTGTAGGACATTTTCTTAATTAGTGATTGAACTGGGAAGGGCCCCGTTCATTGTGGGAAGTGTCACCCCTGGGCTGGTGGTCCTGGGTGCTATAAGAAAGCAGGCTGAGCAGCCTTGAGGAGCAAGCCAGTAAGCAGTGTTCGTCCATGGCCTGGGCACCAGTTCCTGCCTCTAGGTTTCTGCCTTGTTTGAATTCCTGTCCTGACTTCCCTCAGTGATGGACGACAGACTCTAAGCTGAAATAAACCTTTCCCTCCCCAAGTTGCTTATCATCAGTGTTTTATGACAGCAAGAGAAACCCTAACTAAGACACTACGGTTAGCCTCTCTAGTGTGGGCAGTACCAGTGAGTCAGCTGACCTGCCTTGACTCTGCCAGGCCTTCCCCCAATGGGATGGGCTTCATACCAGGCAAGGGTATGGCCTCTGGAGTCATGTGAATGGGTCAGAACCACAGCTCCACCTGCTAACTTGTATGTGCACCACAGCCATCCACAGCTGTGCACACAAGGGTCTGCATCTCTCTGGTGTCCATGACGTACGTGTGTCTGCCACTCTGGGATCTACTCACAGCCATCTATAGCTGTGCACACAAGGGTCTGCATCTCTCTGGTGTCCATGACGTACATGTGTCTGCCCCTCTGGGATCTACTCACAGCCCGGTGCACGTGCACACTCTTGTCATCTCTGAGCGTGTGCATGCCCATCTCTGTCATTTTTGAGTCTGAGACAAGCTTGTTACTTCCGTTGAGCCTCTGGTTCCTGATCCCTAATGGTGCAGACTAACGTACTCTCCGTGGTAGGTGGTAGAAAAGAATTACCCATGACAATGGCCAAATACTCCATGGAAGCAGACCTTAGCACATCCAACACTCTCCCTTGGGTACTTATTCCCCACTTAATTTTCTGAGACAGAGTTTCTTCAATGAACCTGAAGTTGAACGTTTTGTTGAGACCCGCTCTCACCACGCCCCTCTTCCCTCAGTGAAAGGCTTCAAGTGCCTGCCAGCACACCTGGTTTCCATCCTGTGGGTTCTAGGATCCAGAGTCAGGTCCTCACGCTCGCACAGCAAGCCCTCACCCACCAAGCCCTCTTCCAGGGCCCCATCTGCCGGCTTTTATGAAAGGTTCTTCCTTTCCTCACTCCCTTCCAGCCCACGTATATGAAATACCTGCTATCCACGGCATGCTATGCTAGACTTTGGGGATAGAATGGCTCCAAAGAAAGGGAAGTTTCTAAACCCAAGCAGCCCACTGGCAGGGAGGCTAGGAGAGAGAGGAGGGGAAGGGAGGGGGGAAGAGAGGGGGGTATCGAGGGAGGAAGGGAGAGAGAGTGTGCAAGAGAGTGATCACCTACTCCAGGAGCTGGAGCATGTGGAGACTCCACTGACACACTAAATCCAAGGGACCACTGCTACACAGAGAGGCTGAGTCATAGCAATGGTCATCAGAGAGGACTTCCTGGAGGAAGTGGTGTGCAGGAAGCCAGAGACAATCTAAGCAGAGGGAGCTGCTTAAACAGAGGCCTGGGGACAGGCAGCGCTGCAGCCAGCATTCAGCTGTCCCCGTGTTGCTAGGTAGATGATCTGAGGCTGAAGAGAGCCAAAGCAAAGACTCAAATACCATGCGACCCTGCATTTGATAGAAAACCACAGACAGGCTTTGAGCAGGAAGACACTAGGAGCGGACTTGTGAACAAAGAGGAGGGGCACAGGTCAGGGGACAAGAAGGGACCAGTGAATGGCAGAGGAGTTACTGCATGGTGGCCAAAGTGCTACATGTAACATATAGTCTCCCTCCTCCCCACCCCTTCTTCCTCTTTCCTTCCTTTCTTTTTCTGAGACACAGTCTCAAGCACTCGAGGCTAGCCTCAAACTCTATGTTGCTCAGGGTAACCTTGGATTTCTGGTCCTTCTGCCTCTACTTCCTAAATGCTGGGGTTACCGTCATGTGCCACCATGCCAGGCTATGCTCTGCTGGGGATCAAACCCAGAGCTTGCGCATGCTAGTGCGCTACCAACTGAGCCACACTCCAGCCCCCAATTCCATCTCTCTAAACCAGCTGGATCATAAACAATTCACTTGGCTTCCTAAGACTTAGTTCCCTCATCTGGAAAATGGGGCTATTCCTAATTCTGACTATCTAAGTTCCTTTGAGGGAGGACTGTGTCCTCCTTGTTGTGTCCCCTGTATGGTGCCTCTATAGAATAAGTGGTTTGTGGACCCCTGCCAAAGCTCTCCTCATTTCTTCTTACCTTCATCAGCTCCTGAAGCTTGGGATCACTGCGTGAGTTTGGATCCACCATCGTCCGCACCTCATTCTCCTCTGTAAAAGGAAACAGTTTCTGCACTGGGCTGCCGCCTACTGCAAAAAGAAGCTTCTCTGATGAAGGCTGAGAGCAGCCGAAGTGCTGGGAGAAGGTAACTGTGAGTGTTCAGCTCCGAGGGAACATGGAGGAAGAGGGGACAGCAATAATGTAAGAGCCAGAGGAAGATGGAGAGGAGCGCTGTGACATGCCTTCTGCTGGACACTTGTGGCCACTACACTCACGAACTCACAGCAGCTGTGGCTCCCTGAACCAGCTGTGTACAAGATCAAGCCAGAGAGAACTCCAGCCTGGATGGAGGAGGGGCTCCAGAGGATCCACCCCTTGCCGAGGAGTTAGAGGCAGTTGGTGGCTGCTGAGGGAGAATGAATGATTCTTGGGTGGTGTATCCACTTGTGGGCTGCCTATGTTCCCGTGGATGGCTCCCCAGCTCTGCACATACAGGCAGCATTCATTGGATTTAGTGGGTCATTAGAAAGAGGAGGAGGAGGAGGAGGAGGAGGAGGAGGAGGAGGAGGAGGAGATGAAATGGGAAGGGGGACACGTTGGGGGATTTGGACGTTGGAGACAAAATAGAAGTGGATACAATCATATTTCATTACATACATGTATGGAATTCTCAAAGATTAAAAATTTAAAATTAAAAAATAAAAAACAATCCTAAAACTGGAACGAGAGCTATAGAAAAAGAAAGGGAGTTTGGTGGGCGTGTCTAAGCTGTGGGCACTAAGCTGTTCCAGACACAAGGACCCTTACCCAGCATGGTGTCCTCAGGGTCCAGCTCGAAGGAGATGGGGCTCAGGGGCAGGTTGATGGCGTTCATTCCTTCCTCCTGGAACTCGGATACTAAAAGACAAGGAAGAGCCTGATCACATGTCGGGGAAGGATGACGGGGTAGGAGAGGACTCTACAATATCCGTGATCAATACTGATGTTGAATGTTCCTCCTCCCCCAGACAGCTAGCTCATAGTTGCTCCCCAGCCTGAGATAAACCCACAGCTGCTCTTTCCTAAAATGACCTAATTGTCCCTTTAATCTCAACTTTCTGCCTGTCATTCCTCTCACTTTCCTGAGAAAAAGGGAGTCATAGATGCAGAGCTCATCTTCTCCCAGGGAATATTCTGGAACGAACAGGAGCAGGATGGGCACATCTACTTTCTGTCTCTGGCCTCTGCCTGTCCTGCCTCCAGGGCTCACTGACCCTGCCTTCTCTCTGTGGACAGGATGAAGGCGGCCATCGCTCTCAGGCTGTTATCTCCTGAGCCTTTTCCACGAGCAGTTGACCCTTTCTGAGACATTCTTCGGATGACCCCCCCCCTCCCTCCTGCATCTAACCCCAGTCGCTGTGTGGGAACATCCCAGGCTCTGGGCTCTCAAAAACTATGGTACCAGGTCTAGGCACTACCACTTTACAGTCCGGTATCCTTAGCTGAAAATGAACTTCCAGTGAGGACCACTAACTTGAACATTTTTATTACGTTTCATTTATTTTGGAGTGTGTGTGTGTGTGTGTGTGTGTGTGTGTGTGTGTGTGTAAAATATGGAGGCCAGAGAACAACGTGTAGGAGTAGGTTCTCTCCTATCATATAGTATGCAGGGGTTGAACTCAGGTCACCAAGCATGGCAGCATGCATCATTACCCACCGAGCCATCTTGCCAACGTGACTACTAATTTCTTTTCATTTTTCAAATACTGTAAATCTGCAGTCCAATTTAGCAAAAGAACCATTGGAGCAGGTTAGTGACGTAGAGCCCTGCTCCTTCAAGCACACAACCCCACATGAACCTTGCGGGAAAAGATTCCCGCCCCCAAGTAGCTCTGCACCACGCACTGGGTGTTGACCTTGGCTTACTCTCCTAAAAGCTAGAACTCACACACTCTCACTTTTTGCCAATTAAGCACTGAAGGGTCATTTTCCCTGAAGGTGTTGGTCACTGGGAGGTTTGAAGGTGCTAATACAGGAGCAGTAATCAACCTTAATGAAAGCAACAGCCCATCTTTCCATTTCATTCGTTCATTCATTCATTCATTCATTCATTTATTTATTGTTTGACTCAGGCCTCCCTGACTGTAGCACAAGGCAGCTACTTACCCATTTGTAGCTGGATAGAGAAATGAGTCAGCTGCACCAACATAGAGAAACAGGTGTCACCTTAAAGGGACATTCACATTAGGAAGTCCCTGGCCAGTGGACTCTTGTACGTTATGTGTGCATGTTGTATGAGTGTATGCATGTATGTGGGTGTGCAGGCCCTGCATACAGGGTCCAGAAGAGGACATCGGATGTCTTCCTCTATTGTTCTCTGCCTTATTCCTTTGAAACAGGGTCTCTTACTGAGCCTGAAATTTCTGCCCTCAGCGCTGGGGCTACAGGAAGGTACAGCTATGCTCAACTTTTATGTGGGTACTGGGGATTTGAACTCAGATCCTCATGCTTGTGGAATAAGTGCTCTTCCCCACTGAGCCATCTCCTCAGCCCTGTGAGCAGCAGGCTTTTAACATTCCTTGGACATTACCCAGCTCCTGTCTCCAAATCCATTCAGCTGCCTTTTCTGTATAATCCTCCACAAAACAGCAGAAAATACAGGTAACCTGAAAGCTTCAGTGAACACATAGAGGGCTGCATTGATTTTCCAGCTTACGGCACTTCTTCCTTTGGAATTCCACGCACTTTGCTCTTTTCCGGACTCTTCTTTCTTTCTTTCTTTCTTTCTTTCTTTCTTTCTTTCTTTCTTCCTTCCCTCTCTCTCTCTCTCTCTCTTTCTAGACAGAGTCTCTCTCTATAGCTCTCTGAAAGGCCTGGAACTCACTATGTAGACCATGTTAGCCGTGAACTCACAAGAGATCCTCCTGCCTCTGACTCCTGAGTGCTACTGCACCTGTCCAAAGCACAACTTTTATTACTCAACACACCCTCCAGGTGACTATCAGGTGGTGGAAATAGCCTAATTAAATACAGATGTGGGAGCAGCTTAGGTACCTGGAGGCAGCCCAGGCTGCTTCCTTGGATGCTGAGGCTCCTCCTGACCTCTTCTGACTCTTCAGCTTGTCTCTTCCTAGGTCTGTGGGGTTTTATACAATCATGTAAATCTCACTGAATTAAGTACTCACATCCTTAGCTGTACCAAACACATTTTAAGTCCTTGGTGTCCGCGGTCCCCACAGCACCATGATGCAACATTTCCCACACAGGAAGTCTAATTGTCTGATATGTTCTTAGCAGATCCAGTTGGCCTATACACTGAGGATGTTCACGTGAGAAGTCCAGCCAGGCCTGATGAATGAGCCTCTATTTACAACTTGTAAGTCTGCTGAGATCTCAAGTTTAGACATCCAAGACAGAAGCTGAGATTCAGCACCCTCATGCCTAACTCCACCATAGAAAAACAAACCCACTCTCTCTCTGTCCTTCTCTTCCTCGGTGGGAGATACCACTGTTTATACAAGGGGTGTCCCACCTGCTGCTCACGGGTGCTCATGGGTATTCTCAGGCTACATGTGACCTAAGGTGGCTACGGATATGGCCCAACATAGAATTGTAAACATACTTAAATCATGATGAGATGTGTATGTGTATCTGTACGTATGTATATATGTGTGTATATATATATGTATGTAAGTGTATGTATGTGTGTTGGTACTTTGGTTGTATGGTGCTTGAGCGTTTAACTTAGAAGATGAATGCTTTGTATTAAAATGTCACATGAAATAAACATACATATTCTTTTGAAGCACCCTGGTTTACCCAATGGTTCAAGTTGAAATCTGGAGAGACACTGTTTGGGCTCTTTCCCCTCACCCTCTTTATCAAACATACAGACTGGCGAGCTCTCTAGGCCCCACCCCACCAAGCCAGGACCCCAGTCTAGTCCCTCCTCAGTAACACTTCCCACCCCCAATCCTGGCTCAAGCCACAATTCTGCTCCATCTGTCCACCAGAACCACTTCCTACGCAGCCTACCACTTTCTCTTGATTCCCCACCCCCACCTACTTGCCACTGTGCAGCCAGAACGCTCTATGGAATGCAAAGGAGCCCTCCATTCATCCATCTTCCTGCTTTCAACTCTCCCACAGTCCCTCATCACACGCTGGACTCCTCCTGGCTGTGACTTTCAAGACCTCTGCTCAGCCTTCTGCTGCCCTTAGATTTTCTTCACAGAATTGTCACCACTTGAAGAAATCACTGTAGATATGCATTTCCAATGTTCCCCGAATCGGAAGGCAGGCTGGGTGAAGTTGTTGGTGACAAGGTCTAGTGTGGCTCAGGCTGACTTTGAACTTACTGTGTAGCTGCTGAGGAACAGTTTCCTCCGAGATCAAAACATTCTACCCCACGGAAAGCTTTTTTAAGCAGAAAGAGAAACAACTCAAAATAGCTCCAGGAAGTCCCTGAAACTGACCAGATTCACTAGGCTGCTCCCTGACAGATTAAGTGAAAAATGCTGAGAATCCCCCTGTGGTGGCTGGAATAAGAATGCCCCCCCCCCATAAGCTCATATATTTGAATGCTCAGTTATCAGGGAGTTATCAGGCACTCTTAAAAGGATTAGGCGGTGTGTCCTTGTTGGAGGAAGTATGTCTCTGGGGGTGGGCCTTAGATTTCAAGAACCCAAGCCTGGCCCGGTGGCTCTTTCTCTTCCTGCTGCCTGCAGATGGAGATTTAGAACTCTCAGCTACTTCGCAGCACCATGTCTGCCTGTGTGCTGCCATGCTCCCTGCCATAATGGACTAAAATCTCTGACACTGTAAGCAAGCCCCAATAACATGCTTTCTTTTGTAACAGTTGCCAGGGTCATGGTGTCTCTTCACAGCATTAGAACACCAACTAAGACACCCTCCTCAGACAGAGGAAAGCTGAGCTGCAAAGAAGACTCTGAGACCAGACCGGCTGCCTGGAAGGAGCAGAAACCAGCAGAGCTGCCTGGAAGAGCTTTAGACCAACTGAGGCACCTGGAAAGGACACTCTCCGACCTAGTGACCTGCCTGCAGGCTGTGCAGTGTGCTCGGCTTTGTGAACTGTCACCCACGTTGGGGTGGGCTTTGGTGATACAGCTGTCTTTGAGTCATTTCTGCCCCTGCAGGTAACTACTCCTCACCCATATTCCTGTAAGTAACCCCAACTCACGGTTCACCAAATTGTTCATTGGTGGTATCTCAACTTTGGTTTGTCATGGGTTCCCTTTCTGGGGTGAATAAACATGTGTATTGCATCTCCCCAGGAAAAGTTTGTCACACAATAGCCAAAGATGACCTTGAACTTCTGAAGCTCTGGCCTCTACCTCTTGTGCTAGGACCACAAGCATATATTATCAGCCCCCTGGTTATGTGGCACTGGGGACTGAAGCCAGGGCTTTGTTCGTGCTAGGAAGCAGTCTACCAGCCTAGACTCACCCCCAGCCAGGGGAAGCTTTGTCTTCTATTCACCATCAGATTCCCAAGGAGGCCAGACAGCAGAGTGCTTAGGAACTAGACTGCCTAGATTCAAAGCCAGGCTCTACCACTTCCAAGCTATGTGACCTTGGACAAGTCCACTAGTTTCAGGTGACTCAGTTTCCTCATCTACAGGACGGGAGTAATAATAATATTGCCAACTTCCTGGGTCTATTGGAAAAAGAAAATGAGTTAGTTCCTAGTCTCTGAGGAGAGCCATAGAAATACAAGCCACTACTGCTACTTAAAATGCTATCTATAATACTCTCTGCACCTGGCAAGTATTTATTGAAGAAGTAACCCAGATTGCAAAGATCACTCTTCAGGGCACAGGCTAGATACAGAAGCAGAATTTGCCTAAGGAGTTTAGGAAAGGCCTTCATGTTGTCAGGGGAGGGAGTGGGGGGGGGATGTTGAGCCAGAAATCATTTACATTTTAGTCTGAACTTGAGCCTGGACTCTTTGTGTGCAAGCACGTGAATTTCTGAGATAACATTTACAGCTTGTAGTTGTTTAGTTCTTTTGAGACAGGGTCTTGCAGGTAGCCCAGGCTGCCCCAGATTCACTATGTAGCACATCCTGGCCTCAAACTTGCAAATCAATCCTTCTGTGACCAGTCTGCATTTTGTGAAGGAAGAAAACCCACATCTGTCCCCAATGCAGCCGGAGCCAAGGTATAAGCACAGCGATCTCTAAATATCTCCTAACTAGAAAGATGATATTCCCAGCCAGGACTCCTAAAGGTGGGTCTGAATGAGGCCTCCCATTGTGAAGCGTTGTTCAGAATGTTTTCAGATGAACACAGCTATGGTCAGAACTCCGCCCTCCGGCCTGCCTCTTTAATTCACTCACAGAGACATAACAAGCCCCAGAAGAAAGGCTCAGATATGCTTGCAATTGGAAATGGGTGTTTGGAAGAAGCCATTGGGCAGGAACCCCATTCCCGTTCCATTAACCGCTGACTCGGAGCCAGTTGTTTGTAAAAGCCAATATGCAAACTGCTCAGTCTGCGCCTGGCCCCGCCCCACGAGGCCCCATTAGCA
Source organism: Peromyscus attwateri (assembly GCA_902168425.1). NCBI lineage: Eukaryota > Metazoa > Chordata > Mammalia > Rodentia > Cricetidae > Peromyscus > Peromyscus attwateri. The sequence goes on from CABHPP010147969.1 coordinate 21,887, forward strand.
GCCACTTTCCCAAAACAGCCCGCCTGCTTTGGAAGGTTCCTTTCTATTCAACCCGAGCAGGGCCCAGCAGCGGCCCGCTTGCCAATCCCTGAGCTCGGAAAGACAAAGGGCAGAGATTGAATTTTCTCCGAGCAGAATCTGAAGATGTTGTTTACTGTAGAATGGTCTGAAGCGCTCGGCCTGAGGGTGCAGCCTCTAGCGGCTCACCGGCCATTAGTCATAACTTAATAAAAGCGTAAATGGTTAGCTGAAGGGCGGGCTGGGAAAGCTCCGAGATTGCCTTAGTTCACCCCAGGAAAAAGGGGTTTCTTTCTTTCATTTTATTCTCTAGAAAATGCCATCTGAAATGAGGTCCAAGTGGCCAGCAGAAGGAAGAGATAGGGATTTGAAAGAGCTGGATTCGAATCCTTCTCTGGTTTTTATTAGCTGTAGGACCTGATGTGGCTTCCTGCAGTTAGGTCCAAAGCGATTCTCTCTGAAATAACAGAGGAGCTGACACTTCTGGTTTCCTCCAGTGTTGTTATTCTTTTGAAGGAATCCCCATTTGGTCTAGGAGTTAGCTGTCCCGCCTGTGTCCCGGAGAGATTCGATGCTCCCTACCTCAGCATTGGGAGGGTCATATGATACAACTCTAGTCACTGAGCTGTGAGTGGAAATATTTCTAGGAGTTTCTAGGAATAATTTCCCGCCAGTTAAGAAAGAGTCCCAAGGAAGGTAAGTGCCCCCTTCCCCATCATCACTGTATCAGGCTATCATGTGGAAGTCTGCACGGATATTTTATAGCCAAGAGGTGAGTTAGCCTAAACAAGAAGCTAATATGCTGAAGCTGGCAGGAATGAAGGGAAAGAAGGGGTTCTGTTGATACCCCTGGAACCACCCCTTACTATTTAAACTGGAAAAGTCAATGTTTTCTTGGGGCACAACCTACCCAATCAGTGCACAGGAACCAATATTACATTGAAAGCATAGGTCTGTAATTGGTGGTAATTTTACCTCCCCTTTCTCCCCAGGAGGAACAGAACAGCTACAGGGCTTGCTGAACCCTAAAGTTCTATGCCTGGGAACCCAAAGAACCCCAGGAGAGAAACAAGTATGGAAAAAGGAATGAAGAAAGGTTCTAAAAGTGAAAGAGCCGTTGCGGGTGGAGCTCAGCCGGGGGGGGGGGTGGGGGGGGTGCTTGCTTGGCCCACATGAAGCCCTGGGTTCCAGGTTCTGGAGTGGAACACACAGTAACCCCAGCCCTGGGCAAGCGGAGACAAGAGGATCAGAAGTTCAAGACCATACACAGTGAGTTTGAGCCTCTCTGCTTATATTCAGTCCACCGATAAGCATCACTGGGTGCCTCCTGTGGAGTCTGGAGACCTGCCTCACTCTGCTCCCAGGAGTGGGAGAGACAGGCCAGGGGAACAATGGGATCAGTGTGCTGCACTCCAGGCACCAGATAGGAACCAGAGGAGCTTCTGGGAATGAGGCTGATGCTGAAGTCTGGGGGTTGGAGGGGTTCCTAGAAAAAGGGCCATTTGAGTACGACTTTGGAACATCTAAATTCTCATCTAACACGAGTAGACCCCCCAAAACACATATGTGTGAAAATAGGGAGGTTTAGGAAAACAGGGTATGGGTTGAGAGAGTGGCCATGATGTCTGAATGCTAGTTTGGAGCGTGCACATTCAATGAAGGGGAAACAAGGGAGGGGCAGAGAAGTGGATGGGCCCAGAGTGTTAGAGCTGTGGGCTTAATCATAAGGAGAAGGGAAAAGCAGAATGCCCCCAATGAACAAAGTATAAGGGAGTGCCCAAGGCTGCAGGAGGTGCCGGTATCACTGTACAAGTTATTGCTCTCCCACATATGGAAAAGAACGCCTGGAATTTGAAACTAAAGGCAGAGTTATTGCAGTAGCCCAAAATGTAACGCTTAGGGAGAAAGCAAACTAAAAGTGAATAGGATTGACATATGGGCAATAGAAACCTCTCAGTTAAAACCATAGGAAGATATTCCCTTGTTATTAACAAACTGACCCTGAAACCGAATGCAAAGGCAGCAAAGAGTACTGACGGCAGACTTCAAGACACTAGGAAAGCTATCAATCAAAACAGGATGGCACTGATAAAAGCTTAATGGCATAGAACAGAAAATTCAGAAACAGACCCAGACCGGGTCTCATGGATCCCTGGCTAGCCTTGAATTTATCATGTAGTTGAAGGTGATCTTGAACTCCTGATCCTCCTGCCTCCACCTCCCCACTGCTGGGATTATAGGTGTGTTCTATCACACTGGGCTTAGGTAGTGCTGGGGATGGAACCCAGGGCTTTGTGCATGCTAGGCAAGCACTCTCCCCACTGAACTCCTTCCTAGCAACCCCATTCCTCTCTGTTGAAGACACAAAGGCAATTCCACACAGAAAACACAGTCTTTTTAACAAAGGATCCTGCAGCGATGACTGGATGTCCAGATGTAGAAAAGCCAACGTTTCCCCAAACTTGAAATAACCACAGACCTAAATCTAAAGTATGACACTATGAGAAGCCTCTCGGTCCCCCTCAAAAAAAAGGGGAGCACTGACCTTGGGTGTGGCAATGCATTTTTAAGATAAAACAGTAAGGAAAATCTACAAAAGAAACCTGTTGAACCTTATTAAAACACCTGCTCTCTGAAGGACATGGCTAAAGAATGAGAAGGGGCCGGAGAGACGGCTCGGTGGATAGCGTACTTGTCTAAGCATGAGGACCTGAGTCTGATGATCTCAGCACCACTCACAGTCGGGCATGGTACCACTCACCTGCTATCCCAGTGCCCCTATGGGGAGATGGGAAGTAGAGACAGAATTCCCCGGCACTCATGACCAGCTAGCTTGGCATACCCAGTGACCAAACAAGCAGATCCTCTGTCAAACAAGGCAGAAAGTGACACTGGAGGCTGTCCTCTGACCGCCACAGGTGCACAGTAGCGTGTGCATGCCTGCGAACACACGTGACTGCACATATACACATATTAACTCATGTCTCTCTCACACACACACACACACACACACACACACACACACACACACACACACAAAATGGATATGTCAAACTTGGAACAATTCCAACAACAAAATAAAAATTATGTTGGATTATAAGCAAAGGCATAAAATACCTATCCAGGCATCCATATTGATATAAACAACTGAATAAATTAACCAATGAGGGAGAATTTGATGTAAAATTCCAAATAATTGCTGGGCTTAGTGACACTCACCTTTAACCCCAGTACTCGGGAAACACAGGCAGGCAGATTTCCGTGAGTTTGAGGCCAGCCTGGTCTACATAGTGAGTTCCAGGACTGCAGAGAGCAGTGGTTCTCAACCTCCCTAGTGCTGAAACCCTGTAGTACAGTTCCTCGTGTTGTACTGACTCCATAAAATTATTTTTGTTGCTACTTCATAACTGCAATTTTGCTTCTGTTATGAATCATAATGTAAATGTAAAATCTGTGTTTTCCAATAGTCTTAGAAAGGGTTGTTAAATTCCCCCACAAGGGGGTCATGACCCACAAGTTGAGAACCACTGAGGTGGCTGTTGTATCTCTCTGACCCTTTTTTTCTGTCTCTCTTGTCCACTTTCAAGTACCTTGTGCTCACACTAGGTCGACCTGGGTAATCCAGCATGGACTCCCCCAAATCCTACCCACAACCTTTATTCCCTTGTGTCACATAAAGTACTCGTTTGAAGATTTCCTGGGAGTTGGGGCTTCGGTATCTCTGGAAAGACCATAATGTCTACAATGGCTTTTTCCATGGACTGTGGAATTCTCTTTTCCTCTTGCTCTTCCTTCCAACATATGGGTTCACTTCCCTTCTCGAGAGATTGCCAAAAGAAATGCAAAGCCCCGATGCTGCCCATCCAGTCCCTCAAACAAGGGAAGCTCTATTCCTTTCAACAAAAAATGATCCTTGTTTTCACAGCTATCATAGATGAGGCAGGAGCCAGTCCTTGGTGGCCGCAACACAAGGCCAAAGTCAAATCACATGTTCCTATATTCTCTACAGCTATTTAGTCTCACATACACACACACACACACACACACACACACACACACACAAGCACATGCACGCACAAATGCACACACGCACGCACACACCCTGAGGGTGGGGAAAGCAGAGAGAGAGAGGCTGGCACTGTGATGGGAAGGGATGGAAGGATCCATAGTCCTGCATCTTAAAATTTCCACCAGTTTTTAATTTGGTAGGCTTTATAGTTGCTGCAGAGTTGGAAGGTAGCCAAACAGTGACCCTGGGCATGATTTTATTGTTCTGCCCAGCACATGGTACAGCTGCCCTCCAATTGCTAGCAAGCTCAGAGAGAGAGAGAGAGGGCAGAACTACTGTTTGGCTCCAGGCAGTCAAAAAATGTGAATGGAAACATTTGCTGAGGTCTTAAGTAAGCCATGAGAGTTCAATTTAAACAGGACACGGCAAGTGGGGGCTCAGTGGAACAACACATCAGTAGGCTTTGTTTCTTTCATGCAATGGCTTGTTGCCTTTTTAGAGGGAGAACCATACCACTGCCTTGACCATAAAGTCTACCCAGGGCTGGTGAAATAGCTCAGCAGGTGAAAGTGCTTGTTGTAAGCCTGATGACTCGAGTTCAATTCCCAGGACACACAGAGTGGAAGGAGAGAAGCAACTCCAGCAAGTTGTCCTCTGATTTCTACACACACACACACACACACACACACACACGTATGCACGCACACATGCACACACACACACACACACACACACACATACACACACACACAATTTAAAAACTTAAAGCCTAATCCTATGCAAGCAGATGATTGGGCGATATTCTGGGTGCATATTAAGGTGAGGTATCACATCACTGTGGATAGGTGTGAATCTGGGTATGTTCACACACCCCAAGCTTTGAGAAGAATGCAGAATTTAATCTAGCAAGCTGGCTAACTATATGTCCAGTGATCTGTCTAGTCAGTAGAACTGATCCTGCTTATCTCCCTGGCTCCTAGGCATTGGCAGATGAGCCCCAGATTGCCGGAGCTGGCCAATTCCTATGGTGGCTCTCAGATTCTAGCAAAACACCAGGGATCCAATCCTCACACTTAGCTTGGGTGATGCTTCTCTGGGAAGAGGGTGTTTGTTCTAGTTTCTGTTGCCGTGGTTAAATACCTTGACAAAAAGCAACACAGGGAAGAAAGGGCTCACAACTCCAGATTATAGTCCATTAATGGGAAAAGTCAAGACAGGAACTTAAATATCGTACCTTCAGTCATGAGCAGAAAGACAGTCAATACATAGAGGACTGCATGCTTCACTTTTATATCTAGGACCAGCTGCCTAGGAATGGTGCCACCCACAATGGGCGTCTTCTTACATAAATTAGCAATCAGGCCAGTCCTCTACAAACATCCCCATGGGTCAACCTGATCTAGACAATTCCTCATTTAAACTCTTTCCAGGTGATTCTAGGCTGTGTCAAGTAGACAGTTAAAACAAACTAACACAGAGAGGCTGTGTTCAGTGCAACACACTAAATCCCCCAGGTAGTTCTGACACAATCCCAAATGTACAGGCCACGCCTGGGGTATAGAGAACCATGGGGGTTTGTTGGGGACCTGTTACTTGCTTTATCTTTGTATAGTCCTTGGATTAAGTTTCCTTTCCGCAGTTCATTTTCTGTGAATCTTTCACCTTCAACATCCATAACCTTCTTGTTTATTAATTCTGACAGATGTCACTTATTAGTGCAATGGCTGTGCTTAAGAAGCCACACATCGGCTACTCAACCACTCGGAGCAAATGACAACTGGGTGTGGCTGTGGGCAGACATGGATGCTGTGTTCCGATTGGGTCCGTTTGCTCATGAGCCCAAACGGGATTTGTCTGAGCATCAGCTAGAGTTTATTCGGAGGGAACACCACGTGTGGAAGCTCAGTCTGTGTGAACCATAAGATGACGAACAAATCACTTATACTTCCCTTGGACCAGGCACATAGGCATAGCTTGTATGTGCCTGTGCAACACACTCACTCACACAGCTCATTCAATATTCATAATAATTCCCCACCATGCAGAAAGGAAGATAAGACCCAGAGAGGTTATTTTACCTGACCTAAGTCACTAGAAAGTAAGCTTGAATTTGATGCCAGGCCAACTAGTTCAAGAGTTCACATCCTCAATACTATGCTGTATGGGCCCAACTCCATCAAACAGCTTTTTTATATGAAACTGTATGGTTCACTGGATGAAGTAGATGGAATAATCCCCAAACCCAAAATTGTACCTCTAAAAAAAAAAAAACATGAAAATATATACCATGCCATTTTGTAGGCTGCAATTGTTAGGAACACAAATGCAGGACATAGGAATGTCATTACTCCAGCTTTCTCCTGCAAAGCCAAAGGTTCTTCATTTGGAATAACTGCAAATGTTGTGTTTAAGGGTCTTTAGTCACTTTTATGTTATGTGTATGAGTGATATATCTGCATGTATGTGTGTGTATCACCTGCATGCCTGATGCCTTCAGAGGTCAGAAAAAAAGCATTGGATGTCCTTGAATTGAAGTTATGGATGGTGTGATCCACCACGTGGGAAGCTGGGAACTGAACCTGGGTCCTCTGCCAAGAGCATCAAGTGCTCTTAACCGCTCAGCCATCTCTCCAGCCCCTATTTTGCACATATACTCATTTAAGAGAACTTTGAAAATATAAAAACCAGGGTGTGTGGGATAGCTCAATGGATAAACGTGCTTGCCACCAAAGCCGATGACCTGAATTTGATCCTCAAGACCCATCTGGTAGAAGGAAAGAAGGGTCTTTCTTCTGGAAAGGAAAGGGGGTCTTGCTATCTTCTGACCCCCGCCCTACAAGTAACTATGCCACAGGTACACATACACACCCCAAAGCAAGCAAACAAAATCCAATTAAAATGTATTTAAATTTGCTGGAAAAGAAAAAGTAAAAGCAGGGGTGATGAAGTGTTGCCAGTTAGTGAAAATTTCTGGGACATGCTATAACTTCTTACAGTCCTTCCCAGGCCTCACTCACATACGACTTCACCGTTGTGTAGCTGCTGGACGTTTAGGGGGTTTCCAGATTTGGGGGGGCAGCCGCAGGGTCTGTCAACTGAGATGAGTGAGCTCAGTTGACACAATGCTTACCTGATATGCATGAGATCCTATGTTTGACCCCCAGCACCGCAGAAGCCAGGCCTGGGGGTACATACCTGTAATCCTAACACTCAGGGGGATGGAGGCACAAGACTCAAACATTGTCATCCTTGACTACATATTGAGTTTGAGGTCAGCCTAGGCTACATGAGACCCTGATGTGGAAGGGTGTGTGTGTGCTGGACCAAGGACTGCAAGAGGTGATAATCTCCTTCCTCATATGTGGTAGTTTATCCTCGCTGGACAGCAGGGAATTAATCCCATGGGAAGCTGTTGGGATTAAGAGGGAGACAAGGACCTTGTAGGAAGTACCTCTCAGAGATTTTCTGTCAGGTAAGTTCCCCACCCCAACTGTCTCCACATTTTCAGGCCATACTAGGCACAGGCTATGGGACTCCAGAAGCTAGACCCTGGCCAGAAAAGAGGAGTTTAATTACACTGGACCTACACTGTCTCTTACAGCTAGGCCAACACAGAGGTGGCTATAGGAAGCTGTGAGGTTCAAACTTCTGTTGTACCCATGGAAAGGCTCAAGACCTCTCACCCCAGAGAGAAATCCCAGGAGATTGGCAGGAGATGAAGAATATATTTTTAGGAAGAAATCTGAGGACACTTTTTCTTTTTCCTCCAAGGACAGAGCAATAAAGAACAGACTGGACCTGAAGCAGAACCCTGGTCTTTGTATGTGACACTAGGCCTATGCCATTTCTTAGCCCTAGCTTCATGACATGACCACACGGGAGCTCCTGAGGGTGTCCTGACCTTACCTAGGTTGATCTGAGAGAATGTCAAATCCCACTGAGCAGGCAGCTTGCTCTCATCAGAGTCCTACAGCCTCACAGCCTCTTGAGGAAGCTTCTGAGGGTGAGGAGAGAGACCAAGCCCTGTGTGAGCTACTTCGCAAATATTAGTTTCCCCTTTACAACCCTCTGGGGAACAAAGCTGAAGTTCGGAGCTAGTTCAGCCCATTGTCACAACCACAGAGCCACAGAAAGGGGACGAATCCTCTGTCTGATGGAACAATAAATGGTGTGTATGATAGTTACACACACACACACACACACACACACACACACACACACACACACACAAGAAAAGTAACCTTTAATTATAAACTTGACCCAACTGACATTCAGTTGGGAAAAGAGTCTCAATGAGAGACTGTGTACGTTGGGTTGACCTGTGGGCATGTTTGTGTAGGACTGTCTTAAATTAAGTTAATTGATGGGAGAAGACTCAGCCCACTGTGGGCAGCATCATTCCTTAGGCAAGGATTCTTGAACTGTAAAAGAGTGGAGAAATCTAACTGACCACAAGCATGCAAGCTATCATGGGTGCATTTATTTGTCTTTGTTCTTGACTGTGAGTGTGATGTGATTAGTTGCTTTAAGTTCCTGCTGCCTTGACTATTCCACAACCATGGACCTTAACCTGCAATTCTGAAAAGAAAATAAACCCTTTCTCCCCTAAGTTGCTTTTTGTCTGGGTATTTTTTATTATAGGGACAGAAATGAACTAGAACAGGAGGTATTGAACGATTGCTCACTCCTTTCTCCCACCCCCAATGGATGTGCACTGTGAAGCACATTTCTCTAGGAGAGAATGAGCCCTTGGCCTGGAAGCTCACAACCATGCACACTCCAAGTCTAGGAGAACACCAGCGTGTCCAGAAAGGACCAGATGGGAAAGAGGAACGGACCTGATGATAAAGATGGCATCAGATCTTTTTGTTCTCAGAGGTCTGCTTTCTGTTCATCTCACCCAGCAGTGTGCAATTACACACCTGTGTGCATATCTGAAGAACACATGTATCCCTTGTGATTCCAAAAGGTCCAAGAATTGCCCATCAGCATCTGCCAGCATCCGACAAACAATGAACACTCGACATGCATTTACTGAATGAGTGAACAGGATGGCAACGTGGGCCCCTGGGCTGTTCCCCCTTCTAGCAGAGACCCACAGCCAAATAATCAGCTCTCCTTTTTACATCAGAGTCAGCATTAATCCCTGGAAGGTCTGGGCTTCCAGAAGGGACTGGAAAAGATGGAGGATCACGGCACCCATGGAGGAGCAGAGTTGGTAATATGTGTTTGTCCAGAACATGGACGTTCAGGAAATTTGGTGTGAGGCAATTGTGTTTATCATTAGACCTCCTCAGTGCTAAAGTCCTGTCCAGACCTGGAAATTCATGGAGCATGGCACCAGAAATGGCACAGGCTGCCAGTCTCTGCACCATGAGAGCCATCACTGCTCCCTGGTTATTTATCTTTTTCGAAGCCAACAACCCATGTTGACAGCAAATTTGTACAGAAAAATCTATTAAAAGAAATTGTAGTGAGTGGAGCTGCTTTAACTGTCTGCCATTCTGCTGATTGCGGGCCCTGCACCTCCCCTGAGCCTGCCTTCTGTACAACCTTCCATTTGACTCCATTCAGTGGATAATTATTGGGTCTCAACTCTGAGCAAGGCAATGCATTGGGAACCTCATTCCAGTAGCATCTCCCAAGCACAGAGCACGATTTAACTTAGAGGCAGAAACGAGCATATACAACAGAAGTTCAGAGCAGCAAAGACCATAGGACGTTAATTACTTTACAAAGACCATTTCAAAGCAACTTATGTTGAACCTGTGTGAGCCAGCATGGGATAGCTAGTACCATGCATTATATGTCCATTTAAATACACATTTAGCAGCTATGGTGAGCAATGTTTCCAGGCCACAGTGATGGTCAATCTTGACTGTCCACTTGACTAGATTTACAATCACCATGGCAACAGTCCTTTGGTTGTATCTATAAGTGTATTTCCAGAAAGGCTTAACTGAGAAGACCCACCCTAAATGTGGTGGCACAATCTCATGGATTAGGGCACCTGAGTGAATGAAAAGGAGAGACTGAGTTGAGCATCAGCATTCTCTCACTGCTTCCAGGATGCGGATGGAAATGCTCCTGTCATGCTCTACCTTCCCAGCTATGAAGGACTGTAGCTCAAGTCCTGAGTCAAAGGAAACCTTTCCTTCCTTAAGATGCTTTGTAAGAAAAAAAAAAAAAAGTAATTCATGTAGCCTCATGCTAGGTTCTGGAGTGAGGAGAACAAGGGAGAAACTGCCCTCACTCACATGGAAGTGAGAATTAGAGAGAGCATCTCAAAGGAGGCACTTCAGTGGCTTCAGGATTCAGTAGGGGCTGGGGAGACAAGAACACAACAGGCTAGAGGCTGGCACAACTGTGGGTGTCATGACAGAGCGAAGTCAAGGCCACACCTGCCAGAACAAGCAACGTGTGGGTTTAACCCTGAAAACACCGGCCAGCCCCTTAATAAGAAAAACCAGTTTCCTAGGTTTGTAGGGCGACTCTGAAAAGGTTCTTCAGGGGGCCAGGGGCCCAGCTCTATTGGTACATTTCTAGCCACACAAGGATGAGAATCGGCGTTTGATCTTCAGCTTTCTCGTAAAAAGCTTGCAGGGTGGCTTGCACTTGTAATTCCAATGCCAGAGGAGTATAGACAGGTGGATCCCTGGGGCTTGCTGACTGGCCAGCCAACCCAGCTGAGTCAGGAGTTCCAGGCAAGCCAAGAACCTTCTCAAATAAAAAAGCAAGGTGGGGAGTGATTGAAGGGCAAGCCAAGACTGACCCCTGGCCTCTGAATGCACCTGCACCTGCACATACAGACACACAGACACACAGACACACACACACACACACACACACACACACACACACAGGGGAGGAGGGGGGAGCCTCCCCAGGGAATCCAGCCAAGCAGAAGCCTAGTCTAGGACACATGCTACACACACACACACACACACACACACACACACACACACACACACACGGGGGAGGAGGGGGGAGCCTCCCCAGGGAATCTAGCCAAGCAGAAGCCTAGTCTAGGACACATACTACCATGATAAGGTAGCCTGAGTTAGCATGAGCTTTGGAGATGGGCAGACCCTGGATGAATCCCAGTACAGACTCTTGCTTTTCCTCCTTTCCAAAATGGGAATCATATTGCTTAGCTCAAAGGCCGGTAACAAGCTCTGATGACATCATGCATATAAAATGCCCAGCACAGCAGGACTTGCCTTCCTGAGCACTCAGTAACTGCTCATTTGCCCTTTCACCACCTCTCCTCAGTGTGTGCCTAGTAATGGGTGACCACTGGGAGAGAGACAGAGGGGCTTGCCAGAGATGATCTAACGGGCTAAGAATGACTGGGAGAGCTGACTGAGTTCTAACACCAACTGAGAGGAGACTCTAAGGAATGACCTAGCCCCTTGTCTTGGGTGGAGAGCGACAGGCTGACGAAAGAAAGAGCAGGCTCACACAAAGCTCGACAATGCAAAAAGGTGCTCTGGGGCAGGCAGCACAGTGGAGTCCCCAGACATGGAGGGGAAGGGTCATATGATGGCTGCCATAGAGTCTGGAGGGAGGATGCTCAAAGAAGAAGAAGACAGTATAGTGAAGGCAGAGGGGAGACAGCTGAGGAGGTTGTCGTGGGAGCTGGTACTGCCACTAGTGGTGGCCTTGGTTTGGCTGAATTTTCAGAAGTGGGGAAAATGATATCCCATTGCCATAGTACCTGGGCTGTGGTATCTCAAGATCAATGCCACGGAAAGAAGGGGTTGACTATATAGGTCTGAACATATTCAGAACAGAGGAGCTATGGGTTGAGCCTGGGTTATCTGACCTCCAGAAGCCCACCAGCTGTGGGCTTCTATCAGCTACAGGACCAGTCAGGCTTCAGCTGGCCAGAGGCAGAAAGCTAAACATCAACAAAGACAGACACAGCAATGGACTGAAACTCATCAACTATGTGTAAGTCCATGGATTAATAACGGTACTCCAGAACCAGGGAGGTAGCTCAGTCGGGAAAGTGCCTGCTGCACAAGCATGTGGACCCAAGTTCAATCCCCAGCACTCATGTAAAAATCCAAGTGTGGCAACTAGCTCTTGGGATCCCAATGTGAGGCGGAGACAAGAGGAGGTGGGGCTCACTGGCCAGCCAGCCACTGTAAGTCGGTGAATCCGAGGTCTCAGTGAGAGAGACCCTGTCTCAAAAAAGGACAATGTTGGGGGCTCTATTTCCAGCTCTGGAAAGATTACAAGCCATTTCATCTAACCAGTGATGTTTCAATGCCCCAACAGATCAGTTAAGTAGTAACACCAATGGCTCTCCACATCACACAAAGAGAGGCAATGGGGAGTAATGCTTCCCAGCCTCCCTCAGGACACAAGCTGTGCTGGCCCAACCTCCACCCAGCCAGCTTTGGGAAGTGCAGGGGCCAGAGGAATAGGTTCAACCACACCACCACCATCCCATTAGCAGAGTTCAAAACGTTAGAAATTCTGTATGTTTCTCCAGAAAAGACACCACAAAGACTCAAAAGAGCATGAACGTGGATTCACTAATTCCAACACGGTTTAGGTTGTCTTAAGTATGGATTCCAGCATGCTGTAAAAGCAATTACTAAATGATCAAGATTTGGAAAATGAAAATCTAAAAGTGTTAAGAAATTGATTTTTTCCCCTACATAATTTTTAAATAAAAAATCCTCCTATAATGAAATGCATTACTTTGTATGGTACCCTGAAATATAAAATTTAAACACTGAAAAACTATACTTAAATAAATGATAAAAATTTAAATCTTTATGCATAAGAGCTATATATGAAATATATTTTGGGCATTTATTATATATCTGGGATTTAATCCAAACTAACTTTCCAGTGGAGATGGGAGACTAGACAAGAAATACCAAGATCAAGATTGATCACTGGTGAATTGATGGACAGATTTATTTTGGGGGAATCACACTATTCTTTCTACCTTCATATGAGTTAGAAGTTTTACATTGTCAGCTGCTTTTGTTTTTTTAGAATTTCTAAATTTAAAAAAATGTTTTTTTTTGTTTTTGTTTTTTGTTTTTGTTTTTTTTTTTTTTTTTGAGAAAAAGTCTTACTATATAACTGAGACTAGCCTCAAAGTCTTCACCATTTCTCACCTCAACTTTCCCAGTGCTGGGATTATAGGCATATGTCATCATACCCGGGTCTTTTGTTTTTTTCCTTTTTACCGTTTTTTGGAATTTTGAAATGATGAGCAGAAGCTTATTTTAATAACTAAGGAGGCAGATGAGAGCAAAGCCTCTTGCCATGCTCAAGATAATGGCAAGCTGGAGAAGAGAACCGGGGAGATGGCTCAGCGTGAGGGCTAGGGTTCGGAGCCCCAGGACTCATGTAAGTACCAGGTGGCATCTCAGCCCGTACGTAATCCCAGTGCTTGAGAGGCAGAGAAGGGGGCTTCCTGGAGCAAACAGTCTAGCTACACTAGACAAACTGATGAGCTCTGAGTTCAAGTGAGGGACACTGCCTCCACTTGAGTTGGAAAGCAATCAGAGAAGACACTCAATGCCCTTGGGTGTGTTGTGCACCCACAACATACCTGCACACACGTACCACCCCCAAAAGAAAACCAACTAATATAGCAAGCAGCAATGGTAATCTTCATATATAGTGACTTCCCAAATGTATAACAAATGCCCCTCAGTGTCTTTAATGGAAGTTAAAAAAATACATCAAACGTAATTTAAAGTTTAAAAAGTTTTAAAGTTCTTGGATTTATTTATGAGTGTGTACGTGCATGCATATGTGTATGTATGTACATGTTATGTGGGTAGATGTCAGAGGACAACTTGTAGGAGCTGGTTCTCTCCTCCCATTCATGTGGTTCCAGGGATGAAACTCAGGTCATCGAGTCTGGCAGCCAACCCATCCCACCAGTCCAAGTGCAATCTTTATGAAGAAAGAAATTACAGATAAGTGGCAAATATTCCAGAACTACTTCTCCCTGGTCTCTAAGGATGCATTGGGGAAACAGCAGTACCTATCAGTGGTAGTGTGGACCCTCTCATCACCTTCCTTCCCTGTGTGTCTGGCCCAGGGCTATCCCAACCCCAGGGTGACCTGTCCTGCTTAGGGACCTCCAGAACTTAATTGTGGCTCCACACCTCCTGACTCCTACTTCCCCCTAAGCAGTCGCTCTCTCTGGTTGGGACTTTCAGCACAAGTGGTTTACTGGAGGGGTGAATGGTGACTTCACACATGGTGGAATTCATCAGTGATGGAAGCAAAATGACCACCCCTAAGGGAGCCAGGATTCTCCTATACATCTTTAAAGGGGCCAGGAAGACCCACTGGGTTTTCATTCACCATGTTCTTCTAGAACTCGGGTCAAGACTCTCCAACTGATGCAACCTATCAAACATCCTAGGAGGCATCTCAGCCCAGCCACAGACCAATATGTGAATTTTCAAGTCCCGTTTTACCCACAGATGGAAACTGAGTGGGAAATCTTGCAAACAACCCTGTACACCCATCAATCAAACCCACAACACCTATTGGGACTGAGCCATCCCAAACCAGGTGGGAGAATCTGATCACGAGCTCCTAAGCATGAGATCCTGATGTTCTTCATGCTTGTGCCACCAGAGACAATCATGACACTCTCTCTGAAGCAGCTGTGGGGGACATGGTGGACAGATCTTGGGAAAAGCAGTTAGCAGGGGCAGCTGACGGCGGGTGGGGGGTGGGTGGCGGCACACATTTCTCCGTGCACTGCCAAAGTCTACACTTATTTTGGGAGCAGAGAACAAACAGCCAAAGGTCCAATTAGGTACCGCTTTCCTTGCCTAAGTCCTACACCCTCTTACTTGTCTGTTTATATCCTTCCCTTCCCTATTATCTCTAACACAGTCTAACCACCTCAGACGGAGAGCCCTGTGTACATACACGCACAACCTTCAAAAGCAAGGTCCTCATCTCAGAACCCCAAATACCCGGAGCTGGCCAACACACACCCGACACAGATTTACCCCCACCTTCACATGTTCAACTCTGCCCATGTTTGGTCCTACCTTTAGGGCACAGTGCCCCGCAGCCCATGGTCTAAGCCTGCAGCCACAATCATTGTCTCTTCTGTCCAGCTGCCCTCTCTCTGCGGGGGGTCCCCTGTGCCTGCTTTCAGGACAGTCTTCAGATGGGTGGAGGTCTGCAAAGCTATAGACAGGATCCTTCCTACCGTTTCCTGAGGATGCTGCTGCTCGCCTGGTACGACCCAGAGCCCAGCATCGGCTGAGCACAAGTGGCTGCCTATATAATTTAATATGATGCCACTTGAGACTTGTGGATCTGCTGAAGAGCAAGCAGGATTCTGTCTCCTGCCTCTTGGCAACCGAGATGTGGACTGCCTGTTTGTTTCTGCTCTGTTGGGGTATAGACCTCAAGTGATGGCTAGAGGCAGCGCCGGCACCAGTAGGAGCGTTGCCCTTTTCCAGGGGTCAATGCTGGGGGCCACTTCAAAAAGAATCTTCTGAACTTTCTGAGCCCCTTACAGACTAGAAGTTGTGATTACAGGCAGAAGCAAGGTGGAGGTACACCTGGATGACCCCAGGCAGCCCTGGACATGCGGTGGCCATGTGGCACACCCTCCCCACACACCAAGTTTTCTCCCAATAATTATGTGGGTGCTGCCCTACCAGGAGAAAAAGCCTAAGCTTATGGAGGGGACAATGAAGGCTACAGAAAAACCACAGAAACATTTGTAAGTTCAGACTTGTGTTAAGGAAAAGAAATCCCTCTTGGCTTTAAATATCTGTCACTGGTTCATAGCGTTTGCTTGTTGCTTGGTTTGAAGCAAAGCCCTTCCAGGAGAGGTGGGCCTGGACCACTCACTGGGATTACTGGTGTTGGTGCTGAGCTAACACCAGCGGAGGTCAGTTGACTCAGAGACCAGTTCACCTGAGCTCTAATGGCACACTGTGGGGTCTCAGGACTTGTTCCCAAGTCGTCTGGATCATGTAAGCAGGGTGTAGCAGAGATGACCACCACTAAGGTCTGTCCATTGGGGCCTTACAAAGGTCTCCCTGCCCTAGGCATGGGGACAGACTGAGCAAGGGGATGAAAATGGTCTTGCTAGTGAGAGCTAAGAATGGCTTCTGGATAGAAGGAGCTGTCTCCTGAGGCCAGCAGAGGACTCTCCTTTCTTGTAGCATCTGATCCTGAAGGCCAAGGTATGGACTGTTCTCGAAGGTGGTACCACAGAAAGCGTATCTTCTGAGATCTGGGTACTTTTCCCATCCATATAAAGGGAAAGGTTAGGTCCGAAGGATCTGACAACTAGCATCCTCCTCTCTGGTGGGTTTGTTGTTCAGGATGATAGATGAGGGTTTCATTTTATTGAGCTGGGGTGGAAGAGGATGGGGGTGACATGGGGCTATCTCCAGTTGTAATTTCTCCCTTTTGGAAAAAAGATAGAACTCCAAGTCCCCAATGATCCTCTAGAAACCCTAGAAAGAGAAATTATGGGATATAGTGTCTACACAACCCATGGTCAGTTGACAAAGGGCACATGTCATACCTGCCAAATCCATGATCATAATATCATAAGAAGACTAATGTTATTCAAACTAGCTAGTAGCTAAAAGATATAATCTATGCAAACTTACCTAATGGTCCTTAATTAAAAGATTATATGGCCAGCATTAAACTGTGCCCTCACATACATTATCCTACTTAATCTACAGGATAGAGAATCTCCAAAAGTGAGTTTATTCATCCCTACTGCTTAATGTATTATTGTATGGGAAAGACAAACCTAGAGATTGCACTGTAGGACTGAGCTAAAGGGTTCTGATTTGCAGCAAAGGAAATTTAATTAAAGCATGTAATGTCAATTACTGTCATTCATAATCTTATTAGACCTCCCCAGAAATAATACAGATATCAAAGTCTAGCGTTTCCTACGTGTTTGATGTAAATAGGATAAAATTATCTAGGTTCTGAAAATATCCAGATATCAGACAGGAGAAAAAGGGTCTATCTAGTCTCATGTGTCATCAAATTTCATTAAGCAGGAACATGGACATCCACCTCCCTAGGAAAGTGTGTTGTAGAAACTTGAACCTGCCTGGAAACCTAGGGGTTTTACATGTGTTTGGAACCACTCAAGATCAGATGCCTTGTTTGTTCTGATAAAGTCCAAGAGAAGATTCAAACACCTCCGTAGGCTCAACCCGGATTAGGGGGTGGCTAGGACAGTTCTCTCATGAGCAGCTTTGAGGGCCCATGGAATGAAGGAACCACAGGACACCACCCAAGCAAAGAAAACATGACACATTGGCCAAGCCACTGCCAGGCCTCCACTGGTCTCTCTAAGGATGCCCAATACCCAGCCACTTCCTTCTCGGCTCTCCTCATCATACAGTGTACCCGCACTGCTGCCAGACTGGAGACGAGCAGGGGGTTCGCTGCCAGCACGGGGAAGCAGCAAGGCTTGTGCCTTCTTGGGATTACAGTGTGGTGAGGGAGACTAGTGATAATTTTCAATGGTACCAGCTCATAAACATAAGCCAAGTTCCAGCAGATCTTATTTTCTGTGTGTCTTAGACGGATATTAGAGTGTATCTATTCCACAAAGTTCCAGCAAAGACAAAAGAGGTGAGCATGCCCAAAGCTCTTGACTGAACAAAAATTACAGGGCTGGGGATATGACTCAGCTGGCAAAGTGCTTGCCTCTCAAGTATGAGGATCTGAGTTCAGATCCCCAGCCCCCACACAGAAAAAGCCAGGCACGGTGGCACGCATCTGTAATCCCAGTGAGAGGTAAGTGGAGACAGGTAGATCCTGAGAGCTCACTGCCCTGCCATCCAGACAAATGAGCGAGCCTCAGGCTCAGTGAGAGACTGTCTCAAAGACAAGTGGGGAGGGACTGGGGAGATGTCTCCATGGTTAAGGGTACATAGTCCTCTCACAGAAGACCTGAGTTTGGTTCCCAGCCCCTACATCAGGTGGCTCACAACCACCCTAACTCCAGGTCCAGGGGGATCTGATATGTCTGACCTCCAAGGGCACCTGCATGTGTACATATCCACATACAGACGCACATGGATACCTGTAATGTCAAAGAAAATAAATCTTTAAAAATAGAGTGAAGAGAGACTGAGGATGATACCTAATGTTGACCCCTGGCCTCCACACACATGCACACCCAAGTATCCACATCTTTACATACACTGCACATACACACACATGCACACACAGGTATCCA
>CABHPP010147970.1:0-49071 GCA_902168425.1 Peromyscus attwateri
CCTCAGAAAGTACAGGAGAAGGGTTGTAACCAGGGTGGACAGGGGAGACTTTGGAGCAAAGACATTTAGTAAAGGTGGAATACAGCCAGGGAAGTATGTGAGTGAAAGATGGTCAAGGCCAAGTGCCTCAGCATTAACTGACAGTGACATGATTTAAAAAAAATGCTGTGGCTAGAGTAGAGCATGGGAGTCAGGGTCACAGTAAAAAGGAACTAAATCAGAGATAAATGAAAAAAATCAGATCCAGTTCATGCAGGGCCCTGTAGATGAGTGGAAGGACCCTGGGTGTACAGGAAGCTGTTGGAGGAGTCGGGGTAGATGAGTGACTTAATCTTGCGTCTATTTTAAAAGAAGTATCGCCTTGTTATAAACCCACTACAGACAAGAGAAAAAACAGAAAGGCATCTCATGATCATCCAAGGATGTAATAGGATCAGGCAGTTGTTAGAGGTGCTGAAACTTTGCTAGTGAATTCCTCATGAGATGTCAGACTCAAAAAGGATTTAAGCATGTTTCTGGGTTGGGAGCTGAGTACGGCTCTGAACATATGATATTCTTGCCTCTACCTCCCAAATGTTGTCATTTTAGCTGTGCATCACCATCTAATCTGGCTTTTTGTGGTGCTGGGGACAGAATCAAGGACTTCATGCATGTTGGGCAAGCACTCCACTAACTGAACTACACCCCCAGCCTGTTTGTTTGTTCATAGATAAGATTTCAGGCAGTCAGAACATTCTTTGTAGAGTGGTCATTAGGTTGGGAGCTTGAGTAAATAAAACAATGGAGACACTATTTACTGAAATGGAAAGATCATGGGAAAGCATGGGATTAAGATCCAGACTTCCTGCTTTTACCCTTAGTAGCACGAGATATTTAACAGTAGTCTACATGGAGCCATTGGGAACACAACTGAATGTATGAGTCTAGAGTCCATGTGTATATGGTATTTACAGACAATAACCATAAAAATGTAACTCATAGGTATGTGGTGTTTCAAGCTATGAGGTCCAAAGAGACCACAAAAAAATAATGAAGCCAAATGAAAAAATTGTTTAACCCTGAGTAATTTAGACTACTCTGATGTTGAGACTGACTAGGAAAGAACATGGCAGAGGTGTCAATGAGATCAGAAGTTCTAGCAAAGGGAGGAATTCAACAACAATTCAAGCAGGCAGGGTTGGTCAACTGTAAAAATGGCAGGTCAAAAACTGAGCTGAAAACTAAGGAGCTCTCAATGAAGAAGGGAACATGAACGTGGTCATGGAAGCGATGGCCAGTGTACATAGATGAAACACTCACACAGTCTTGTTTACATTTTATTGACTCAAATGTGAATCACTCATGATTTCCTCCAATTATCTTTTCCCTTGGTCATTCTAGGTTTTCACAGACATTTAGATTGCTTTCAGTGATATTTTTATGCTTTACTCTAATAAAATCTGATTTAGAAAATCTAATCAATTAGGTATTTTCAGCCTCATCATTGACATTACAAATGGACTCTGGTTTTACAAAATGATGAACCACAAATGACAAGCCCACTGATTTAATTTACACAAATGCCCCTTATCTGTTGCCTATCAGGACCCATCTACTGCATGAACCAAGGCACACTGGTCTTCCTAATAGATGACATTGAATTTCTAATGGGAACTTCTGCAAAAGCAAATTCATCATGTCAAAGCATGCCCCTGCAATATTTCATGTTGTCAGTGGTTATACTTTTCTAAGCTTTTCCATGAGGCTCCTGGAAGCCATAGGGTACCATTTTGCCTGAATCAGGAGCTTTATTCCTCCAAAGAAGAAAGCACATGTCAAAGCACTGTTTAAATTTAATAACCTGTACACATCATTTTGTTCCAATTTGCCATTTTTAATATTATTTCATCATTACATTTCTCTTAAAACATTCCAATTATTTCAAGCAAGTCTATGTATCACTTATCAAAATTAAACTAATATATGACAATCAGAGCCTAAACATATGTATTAGGGAGGCATGTTCTGGGAACTCTCTGAAATAATCTACTTTATGTTATCTTGTTTTTTAAGTCTGGGCTCTGTCATATAGCTATTTTTCTCCTGCAGCTGGTATCACATTTATGAGGAGGGGTTTTCTAATTTTACTTTGCTGGTGTATAAATGTGTCATTTCATACAACTCGCTGTTTTTCTTTGTTGTAACTTCTTTCTCTCTGTTCTAGCCCGAGGCTCTCCTCTTTATTTGATCAGTAGAGTTTATATGATATTCCAGGCAGCACTTCTTCCCAGGAGGAAAACAGGATTTCAAATTGCTACTCATGATTCCTCAGGCGAACTGAAAGGGCACCTCCTGAATTAATGTTTTCGTCGCTCCTCCCTGTGCTTATTGGTTTATTTCCGTCAGCTGGTCGGGGCACTCTTTTTCTATTTCTTAATTTTCTTTTTCAATGAATGCTAATTATTTTGGGCTTGCTTATTTCTTGTTGGCTAGTTAGATGATCAAATAGAAAAATAATCAAAATGAACATTTGGTGGCAAAAATTTGAATTAACTTCTCAATAATTAACTGAAAGGCACCAAGTTCAGAATTCCCATAGTCAGCTTCCAGATAATTCTTTATGTAAGGACAGAAACTTAGATTTTATGTTTTCTGTCACTATTTGATGCTGCAACAACGGCTTTTACCATTAAAATCCAGATTCTATTTTAAGAGTATTTTTATGCACAGCTGTCTAACAAAACAACATATTAGCAAGGCTTAAAATATTTCTTACGCATCTTCATCTCCAGATTGAAAAGAAAACATGTGCCATTGCAGAAAACAGGAGAAATATTTTTTAAAAAGATAGGATATTAGTTTTCCTATTAGTAAAATGTAAAGAGATATTCTGAATATGTTCCTATAATATTGATTTCTCAAAAGAAAGAAATTTAATATAAAAAGCTAAGTTCTCCACAAATGTATATGAGGACTGAGAGAGAATAAAATAGTGTGGGGGTAGAGGGAGTGGTAGATTGCTTATTGGGGTGCCTGAATTGAAAATATGAAGTTCTGGGGTCAAAGTCCAGCATGTCATAAGTCAGGTATTCTAGTTCATGCCCATAACCCCAGCACTCTGGAGGTGGATTCAGAATGATCAGAAGTTCAAAGTCATCTCTGGTTAAATAGTAAATTGGAGATTCATCTGGTAGACCTGAGACCCTGAATAAAAACAAAAGAAGCAGTATAGCAGTGTGGACATCTTAAATCAGATGTGGTTGGTCAAGAGTAGAGAAGAGAATGGAGCCAAGAATCCCAGACATTTTCACCAGACACAGACAGAACTCATGGTAACCCTAGGTCTTGGGAAATCAGGAACACACATGCACTCTTTTCCAAGACAAGTAGGACATTCTAGGTCCTTCTCATGCCTACCTTATATTATTAATATCAATCATAATAAAGAGGGAAATGATTTTCTATGGTCCCTACTGTCTCACCTTTCTTGACATAAGTCTATCATCAATAAAAAGAATGTCCAAAGTTCCTTATATTTCTGAAATGTATGATAATATAATCTTCTTAGTATTTCTTCTAAATATTCTTAATATTTAGTTAAAGGTTTTGTGTGGGTAGGCATGAGATAGGGTCTTGTGTGGCCTAGCCTGACCTGGCCCTCTCTACGTAGCTGAGCTTGGTTTAAAACTCCTGATCCTGTTTTTCACATTTGCTAGGTGCTGAGACTATAGGTATGTGCCACCACACCTAGTTGGGACTTTTTTTTTTTAAATAGGCATTAATTCTGACATAAGTACACCTTAATCTTGTGTTCAAATTCAGTTCAAGCACTGATAGCACTAGATCTCATTATACACATATTTGAATGTAACTTGTCTCAGGACCAAATACCATCCACAGGTTAGAAGGCCAGACAGATACCTATTTCATGTCAAATCATTTAACCCAACCACCTATGGCAATTTGAAGCTTAATTTAGATGATGGGTGAATCGGATGTAACCTTTTCTCTTTAATATACTATAATTCGTAACTGCTCTGCAGTATGAGTATTCCTCAGTTGCCTTAAAATGAAGCAGATTGGAAGAGGAGTGCTATTGTTTCACTGATTGTAAATTAAAATAATAAAATTAATGTCAAATGTCATTTCGGCATATACTTTATCACCATGGTAACCCATAGGTAACTGAGTTGGTAAAATTACAAATTACATATTCAGCTATTTAAAGACATCAATGAAGTAAAGTCATTTAATCAAGCTTTTCATCGCTTGTGCTATGTAATCAAGACTCGATTAATGTCAAAGTCAGAAAGCCACAGCTTCCGCTCTCCTGTCTCGAATTTCTACCGTCAGGTTCAGCCTGCTCATGGTTGTATGCTACCTTTCGGAAGCACGTTACTAGGTATTTGTTTCCTTGACAGAAGAGGAATATAGTCCAAAGGTAATTTTATTAGCAAATGCAAATTGGAGGGAAAGTTCAACTTCTTTGCTTATTCTTCCTATGCAAAATCTGCTTCTAACAGAGAGACAACCAAGGGCCTCCTGACTTTTCACCCACAACTCTATCCAACTCCTCCCTCTGGTTTCTAGTCAAGTCTATTCTGTTCTCAGATTTCGGTGGTTTAAATGAGACTGGTCCCCACAGGCTCATCTATTTGAATCTTTGTTTCCCGGTCTGTGGACTGTTTAAGAAGGATTGAGAGGTGTGGGCTTGTTGGAGGAGGTGTGTCTCTGGGGGGTGGAAGGGATCTCCAATTGCCTCTGTTACCCACTGAGATAGTTTCTGATGCTGTGAAACATACCTGGAAAGAACAACAGAAAGGAAGAAAGTTTATCTGCTACATTCTTTCTGAAGTCTGTCTATGGTTGGTTGGTTTTATTTCTGTATGAGAAAGGCAGCACACCTGTAGAGGGTGGGTGTGTGTTCTAGCTAGTTTTTGGTTTTGTTGTTATTGTTGGTTTTTGTTTGTTTGTTTGTTGTCAACTTGACACAGCTAGAGTCATCTGGGAAGAGGAAACTTTACTTGAGAAAATTCCTCCTTTAGGATTAGCTTGCAGGCAAGCCTACGGAACATTTTCTTGACTAATGATTCGTGTGGTGCCACTGCTGGCCAGGTGGTCTTGGGGTATATAAGAAAACAAACTGAGCAAGCCTTTAGCAGTGCTCCTCCATGGCCTCTGCTTTGGTTCCTGCCTCCTAGTTCCTGACTTAAGTTTCTGCCCTGACTTCCCTCAATGATGTATCATGATCATGAAGTGTAAGCCCAACAAACCCTTCTCGTCCCAACATGTGTTTGGTAACGGTTTTAACATAGCAGGAGAAACCTGATGCAGACCATTGTGGCAGAGGTGCCCAAAAGAGGGTGGGTTCGGGGAAGAAGAGAAATAGAGAGAGAAAACCCAGGGAATAGATTTGCACTTTGAAAGCAAATCCCCTGTGACCTTCTTGCCCCAATTAGACCCTACCTCCAGTCTATTCACCAATTAATGCATCCATTGATGAGATTAGTGGCCCCATGATCCAATCACCTCTCAATACCTTGGCCAACTGAGGACTAATTCTTCTTAAGAGTTTTTAGGGATGTTTTACACAGGAACCATTATATATTTTCATGCATACTGCTGTGAGGGGGACCTCCTGGTGTTAATCCCAAGATCTTCTTGGTATCTATCAAACACTATATCACTTATCCCAAATATAAGTCTATCTACAACCAAGCATATCAGTGAATTTTTTTGAAACAATTCACATTTCACCAGCTGCCTTCAATGGCCACTAACCCAAACCTGATTTTGATTTCCAGAGGTCAGAGAGCAGGCAAAATGATCTGACCTATTTGTGTTTTGAGAGCAGGTCTGTGAGGAAGCATGGAGAAAGCAGGAGAATTCTGTTTGGCAATGGGTACTCTCAAGCCCAGAACTACTGTTTGCCTATGAGATTTACATGAGTGATGCTTATTAACGTAATCTTAATACGAGATAAGTTGACAAAAGGCCTCTCTCTTATTCCCAAGTAGCTTCACCAACAGACAAAAAGCGCTCTCCAGTCTCTCCCAAAACACCTTGAAAAGCCACAGGCATTGTTGCCCTGGCAACAGTCTATGAGAACAAATCTTGACCCAGATGAGAGGGCAAGGCAGGTAATGCTGAATTTTCAAAGCAGAATGAAGCCTTTTCAGAAAAAGACAGCTCCACTGTGCTCAATTGTTAGACCCCTCATTTCTCACTCTCAGCAGTACTTAAAGTAATTTCTAAATCCCAGGCTGACTGGCCAGGCCGTTTTCATATGTTCAAACTTCCTCCACACTCTCAGTAGGCAGAGTTCCAGCCCAGCATGGCAGCAAGCTCTCTTATATGGTAGCAAACACAGTTTCTGTCTCCAGAAAATGCATGTGCTATGTACCAGGGAACTAGACTTAGTGATTCTCACACACAAGCAGTGGGCACTTGGAACCTGAAAATACCACCTTGGACTTAGTGCCTCAGAGGTCAACAACAAAAGGAGCAAAACCTGTCAGAAAATGCCCAAAGGTCCCTTCCTTCAGTTCGTGAGGTTGCATGCATCATGCAGGGACCCTGTTGGAGAAGAGTTAGAGGAAGGGACAGAACTCGGCAAACATGAATTTCACTGGAGTCAAAGAAGAGCCTTGTTATTTAGAGAATCTTTAATGTTCGAGTGACATCAGATTGGGTTTATTGGACTAAATTCAGATTTGATTTTTATTCCCCCAGGCAGGGAGTAGGATCCTCAAAGGGAAGATCAGATCAGTTAGAAAAAAACCCAAGGATAGATGTTGCTGAGTAATCTGAGTTTATATGATTAGGGATTTTGCTCTGCATATTTCTTTCTACATGCATCTAAATATTACTCTCATGCACGTGAATGTGTATGCACATTCCCGTAAGAGAGCACCATGAAGAGCAGATAGGAGAACACCAAGAGTGGATATGATTCCAAATAATGGAGAGATGAGACGATTTTGTTGTTGTTTTCCATTCTGCCCATTCACATTTTCTCAACGTAGTATAACAAATCTATCATAACTGTACATACTTCATGTGCTAAGAGAATTGTTCTTAAACATGAAATATCCTTCATCTCAGGTGGTACCTTGCTTTTCATTCTAAACAGCCACTTGACCTCATTCCTGGTGTAGTTTATAAAGCCCCTGGTACAAAAGGGCAATTCCTTTAGTATGTCTGAACCCCTAGCCAGAAAATGACATCAATATGTCATTGGCTGTAAAAATGAAGGTTGAAAACCAGTCGTGTAAGAGTGGAAATCCTGGCTAGAGTGAGAGCATAGTGGTTAACAGTACCCACTCCTCTTACAGAGAACCTGAGTTTAGTTTCCAGCACCCAGGTCAGGTGACCTACGCCTCTAACTCCAGCGCCAGAGACGTCCTCAGTCTCTGGTCTCTGAGGGTAGCTCCACTCATGGTGTGCATATAAACACACAAACATGCCCAATTAAAAATTTTAAACTAAATTTTAAAAAAATCTTTAAGAATGGGAATGGCATATTTCTCCATTTATCTTACTGAAGATTATTCTCAAATTTATCCAACTCTGTCTAGGTATAGTCACCCACTTGGCTCTATGTGGTCATGTGTCTTTAAAATTATCTTTTCTGGAAGAAGAATCCTGGGAGAGATGGCTACATACTGAGAATTCTCGGAGGACACCACCAGACACAATAGGCCCAAGTGCTAATGGTCCCAAACATGTTGTGGCAATGTTAGACCCATGTCAGTCTCAAAAGAACTCAAAAGTCAGTCAACCAAGGCCATTTTCTGTGGCTCTATTGGGCTCTTGTGTGTTCTCAAATGCCACCTTCAATATGACCAGCTGAGAGATCGATAATGCTGGATCCTCCACAGCCACATCTACTAGACATAACCAAAATAGTTAAGCCCTAAAAAGGCTCCAGTCCAAGAGAGAAGTCTAGACAGAACAGTGAGGGAAACATCAGTTCTTTACAGTCCCTCTTTCACCTAGTCTATGAAAAGATCCCTAATCCAAGAGATTCTAGGAAACATGTCTCTCAGACCAAATTTGAGCCAACACACATAAACACTCTGAAAGACAGTATGCAACACTGCCTTCCAAGTAATTAGAGCTTCTTGGAACCTGCCTTGATTCTAGCAATGAAGCACCCAAAGCTCTTATCTGACAGGTTAACGAGGATCTGAAATGAATACTATTACTAATGAGAGTCTTTGGAAATTAATCATATCACGCTATTATTAGCAACTGCAAAAGATGAACTTGCAGAGATTAGATTACATGGGATAATTCTGAAATGTGAACAAGCCAATTTTAAAGGAACAGAAGGCTACTTCCAAGTGGGAATAAAAAAACAAAACAAAACAAGGCACTCGATAAAAATTAAAAATTTGATTAGACAATTAAAATGCTCCTTTATTTAAATGTCTCCAAGTATTAAGATGATAATGTTTTATTTATGGTCGTGTGTGTGTGTGTGTGTGTGTGTGTGTGTGTGTGTGTGTGTGTGTGTTGATCTTCTATCTTAAATACTACACAAAAGAAGATAGGAACACTGGTAAAACATTCTTGATGGTGTGAAAAATGAGTTACAAAATATCATAATTTGTTTTATTTGGGGGATGATACTGTCATTGTTTTTTCCTTTGGGGACAGCCTGGCCTCAAACATCCTATGGAGCTAAGGATAACTTTGAACTTTTCATTCCTCCACCTCTAGAGTGCTGGAATTACAAGCAGCTACTAGCACAGCAGGTTTTATGTGGTGCAGGGAATCAAACCGAGGACTTCATCCATACTAGGCTAACACTGTACCTATTGAGCTACGTCTCCAGCCCCATTACTTGGAAAAATTTGCTGTCAACTCTTTTTATTCCCATTTCTTCTATTGCTTTTTTTAGTTTGGGTTCATACACTGTATCTAATCTGCAGATGTCATTCTATAAGTTCTCAAAGATACAATACCCATGTGGCTCCTCCCTCTACCCTTTAAGTGAGTGGTAGGCGGGACCAGTGATCAAGGATCAATATTTAGACTCTACCTACTACTCTCCTTCAGGCTTTGAGAAATACTCTGTCTTCCAGCAGGGAACACTGGGATAGAATTTATTGACTTGATGTCATCATTCACTATTTGGGAGAACCAAGTGAGCACCATTGTGCTCAAAAGTGAAAATAAATACAGAGATGAACCAAACAGACACACACCCTGAGCTCATGAAGGTAAACTCTAGGAATGGAAATGTTGTCTAAACAACAAAATAAGTTGCAGTGGATGAGAAGGAAGCCAAAGACTGGAAAAAACAACATTTAATGGTGGGCCAGGGCCTGCGATGTAAATATCTTGGAAGAAAAGCAAAATCGGAATGGAAAGACCACAAGGATATGGTAAGAGTAGTTCAGTAAGGAGGACTCAGCACTCGGGGTCTAACTGAGAGGTAACAATGATGGGAAACATAGATGGGTTCAAGAGTGCTTAAGATGGACAAGCAAGGAGCTGAATGTGGAGAAATGGGGTCTTTCAGAGTCATTGTCACAAAGAATTCCCAGAAGAGCCTGTCAAGATTGTTGCCAATTACAGGTAAGAAATCCACAGCTCAGAAAAGCATAAGGACAAAACCCATTTTCCAGCCCAGCTCTGGCTCCGAACCGATGCTTTCATCCCTGGGAAAAGTTTCCTGTGAAGCCAGGGGTGGGCTTCATGATCGCCACCCACTATTTGGGAACATTCTCTTGTTGCATCCAAAACATTGTTTTCTGTTCTCAGCTTTGCCCACAGAATCAACCTTGTTATTATACTTTCTGTTTAAAGAGGCAACAAAAATCCTATAACATGTGTATTCTCATACAGCCTCTGTATGAAAGGTCAAGTTTCCACCGTTGGGTGTGTAAAGGATGAGCAATAATGGGTCCCCCTCTGTAGCGTATACAGTTGCCCTGAATTAGCTAGATGAAATTCCTGTTCCGTGGCATCTGTCCATGGATTTGCTTTTTATACACTGGTGAAAACAGATTTCCCCTCAACTCCCTCGCCTTCCCCTTTAGCTTTCTCTGCCCATCTGTTAGATATCTCATCAACTTGCTCCAATCCTTTGAGATATTTTAAAACCAAATTCAAAGTCAAGGCAGGAAATTACATCCTGAGACTTCCTCCACCCTCTACCTTTCCTCCTTTCGTTCTCCTACCTACTTTTCAAGGGTTTATCCTTCTCATTCCTCGGTCAGCAATGTCATATGTATTGCTGTCTCGTCTCTGAAATGGATGACCTAGTCGAATTTCTTCAGCAGTTGGAGTGTCTTCTTTTTTGTTGTTGTTTGGTTTGGTTTTTCTTCAAGTGATGAAGTATATTTACGACTGTGTGGAGAGTTCTGGCAACTATTTGTAGGCCACCGTAGACAAGCCAAATGACCCTTTGGAAGTTCATCCATCTTCCAGGACCGAGCTGACACATTGTGCATGTGAGGATTAGTGAGGGAGGGCATGGCAGTCTAGAGAATAGAATCAACTATGTCCTGGCCCCAAGAGTTTGTCCACTTATAGATCAGCCTGCCTCTTAGACCCAACCACATTTTCCCCAGATTTTTTTTTACAAAGCAAATACATTAAAAGACTATTTTCTAAATTTTCATTCTGCATAATAGTTTCATGAGTTCTTAACTCACAAAGGAGCCTCCCTCTTATAGAATCATAGAACCCATTTTTCTAGGCATGCAATCAACTCCTGCCCCTGGAAGGTCACAATGACAACTTCTTTCTTAGAAGTCCTCCAGCATCTACTTTCTAGCTCAGTACCTCTGAAACTTGAACATGCATTTCAGTCACCCAGGCTTAAAACACAGATCTTGCTAAAATGCAGATCGTAGTACAGTAAGTCTGGGGCAAGGGTTGATGTTCTCAATTGTTAAGTTCTTGGGGAATGCTAATGATCAATGACAAAGCCTACTAACATAAGTCATACAAAAAGATGTGAAAATCCATTTTTCTATATTCATGACAATAAAAGGCATCTACTCATTTCCATCGCTTATTAGCTCCATGATCATGGGCTATGTAATCTCTCTTGTTGAATTTTTCTCATCTATATTCTCTAAACTATGTAACTAGATAGATTTTTCTGAGGACTAAATGAACACATTTATTCTACATGAGAGGGTTACCCATGAGTGCTAGTAAATACCAGTTCTTTACTCAATTACAACTCGATTCTAAATTCACTGATGTCAGAGGTTGTTTTTGTCACTCATTGCATCCTCAAAATTTTTCATCAAAGACATCTTTATAGTAACAATAGGGTACAAATACTAATATTGTTGAATGATTATAGCATCTCTCTTAACTCTAAATGAGATTGTCCTATGGCATTTCTCAGTAGTTATTTGCCTGTTTATGAGACCCCCTTCCTCCAACCTACTCATTTGACGAAGTATAGAATATTACTGATAGGTATGCATTATTGCATGGAAATTATAATAATGTATTTCTCCTTATTACTCAAAACTGTATTTATGGCATGCAATATTGGATACTAACTTCAGAGATTAAAGGTAAATTGGGATCAGAGAAGCATCCACAGAGAAACTACTTGCACTGCTAAGCTTAAACATCTATAGAATATAGGAGTATTGAAAAGGGATTGGAATAATCTCATAATGGGAATGAGAATGCCTGTAGGGACAGGAAGTCTGGCAGACAAAGCAATCTAGTCTTTGAGGTGTCCTTTTATCCTTCACAACCACAATCTCTGGACCAAATTAAAATTCACACCAAGTCACCCGACCTT
Source organism: Peromyscus attwateri (assembly GCA_902168425.1). Taxonomy (NCBI): domain Eukaryota; kingdom Metazoa; phylum Chordata; class Mammalia; order Rodentia; family Cricetidae; genus Peromyscus; species Peromyscus attwateri. Next base: position 11,765 of record CABHPP010147970.1, read on the forward strand.
CATGGACCATTTTGGCCACTGCAGAGCCAACCATTCACCTGTCTATTGAGAGGACTTGTTTCAATAATATATTGGTGCACAACGAATCATCCAATGTTCTGTGGCTTTAAACAAGTATTATATCATGTGTGTATTATTATATCTTGTGGTTCTAGAGTTGATGGGGCTCTGTGGAGTGGTCTTCCCACATGGATTCTCTCATGTGCAGTTGCAATTAGGTGGCAGATGAGGTTGGAGTCCTGTAAATTGTAGACATAGCTGGTCAACTACAATGGCCTCACTGCTTACCTTCAGTACATTATCAGCTCACTGGCGCAGCAGTGGAACTGCTCAGTAACGACCAGGCATTTCTCTCCCAACATGTCCTCTCCATGTGGCTAGCTTGGATTCCTCACAATGAAGAATCTCTGGGTAGTACCTCTTCTTTGGTGGAGCTGGCTCCCCTTCAGAGATCTGGCAAAATGGACTAGACTTTTTCCTGTGCTTGGCTGTGAGTAGAGGCGTTTCTACCTCTATTTAGCCAGCCTAGATTCAAGGGATGTAGTCGACACGGCTCAGATTTCACTGGAGAGGGAACCATCTTTGGAGAGTAGCTACCACAAGCCCAAGCTTCTCAGGTGAGTCTTGCCCCACATGCTCTGGAGGATGTCTGGTAAGGACCTCCCAACCTTTTTCTTCAAGAATGGATAGAAAATGAACTGAGAGGCTTCTGCCTCCATGTGGTCCCAAGAACCATCATTAAAATTATCTATCAGGATTTAGAACATCACAACCAAAAGAGGACAGTCTAAGGCCAAAGGAGTTATTAAATATAAATAATATTATTTCATATATATTAAATATAAGTAATAATGAAAAGTAGCAATCATCTTGCCTCTTTCCTTCCTGGTCTTTGATGGCATTTGACTACTGCTAACATTCATTCTTTTGAAATGCTTTCTCTTAAAGAAATGTTCAGGGAGCAAATATTACTAATTTTTTAAATTTTATCTGTTTCCTGAGTAATGAAGTAAAATCAAAACTTAAGCCCAGTGAGTAATTGCTGATTCTCTCTTGCCAAAAGCTCCATTAAAAGTAGGAAAGAATTCAAAGGAGAACTCTGCCTCTAACTTCTCGACTCCTTCCCACTTCCCAGAGGAAGAGTGAACCAAGAGCTTCAGGTTTTCATGAGCATGACTAAGGGGCCATAAGTTAGTGGCTGAACTGTATTCGAAGGAAATCACTTTGCCCAAGCAAATGTTTTGTTTTTCAGAGAGGCTTTTGCATGTCTTATCTTTCTCTCCCATTCATAAATAGGGTAATTAAAATTGATTGCCCATCCACTGGACATAAGGTAATATATTCAGCGTTCTTTCCAAAAAATCCCTTATCTTAGTTTTGCCACAAAACAGAGACTAGACAGACACAGTTGTTTTTATGGGTATTTATCTATGGACCACAGACAGGTGTTTCGGGCAGCTGTGGGGGTCACAACTGTGTTCAGTGTAAGCCACTCACAGGTTCCTTCTGCCTCATACACACTAGGGCCCTCAATTTTCAGTTCTATATTCACTGACAATGTTTCTGCAAACTGTTTAGAATGTACAACATGTATGTACATCATCATACAGTTCTCTTTTCCTCTTTCTACTCAGCAGCATTTTATCCTCCAAAGGCTGCCCTTTTCAGAGTTAACAGAACAGTCCTTATTTCCTTGACGTAGGCATACACTCCACCATTCACACGGTTTGATGAGGTGAGGAGGGCAGTGTAAGCTGGGAGCTCCCAGGGGGAATTCTGACCCACGAGAATAATTCAGTCAAAAGACAAAGCAGCAGACACAGAGGAAAATCAAGTTGAGATCTTGATGGAAGGATGCAGAGTCCTAGGGCATCATTCAAATTGCCAACCCTAACCATGTCTAAAAGCTACTATGCTGCTGGGCTGTCCAGTTTCAAGGACTGATCACCCACTCCCTTTCCTTTTAAGGATTGAATCTCTGTCATCTGTGGCTGTAAAGGCCTTGCTAAAGCACACAAGGACTTCATGCCGAACCAAAGCAACGCGGTTCATCTACATAATAAAAGCAGCCAAGAACTTGAAAGATTCATCATGTTGGCAGCCATAGAAAGAATTCTCCAAGACTGTGCAGTCCGTTGAGCTGTGGAGTATTTCAGGCACTATGTATGTGAGTGAAGTGGGCAGGGTATTTGCCGACCTCTTTCTTCTGTCTATCCACTTACCATATTTGTCAGAGCCCAGCAAATGCACGGTAATGGAGTGATTACTTGCAGAGGTGTAAGCAAGATTAGGAGGGGGTGAGCCCCAAGATGAACACTGAGAAGAAGCTTTTAGTACCCTGTGTTATCAGTGTTCAGAGCTGGAAGCCAAGGGGCCCAGGGCTTGGAAAGCATTGGGATCATGGAGGAACTCATGCCAGACGCTCAACAACACCAAGGCACAGAGGGAGCAGGAAGAAACGACTTGAGCTCCTTTTTTCCCGCCCTCTGATCTCCAGCCAGGACCTCCTATTAGCCAACCCAAACTGAAAGCCAGCTGGCAGAGGAGCCCAATGGTTCAGGCATTAAACAGTTAGCCCCCTGGGAGAGAGGCCTGTGCAGAGAAAGCACCAAGATTGGCAGACAAAACAGAATAATTGGGACGCCTACCCACCCGGTGTTTGGGTAGAAATTATGTAATACCGCTAAAGAGCCACTGGAAGAGGAAAGGGGAAGGCACGCACGTTAGTTCTGATCCTGCATTCATTGGTACCACCGGGCTCCGTTTTCCAGAATTTCCCCACCAGCTTTGCCTAAGTGAGCTACCAGCTCCTCTGGGTTGATTTTAAACATTCTCCCTTTTACCGTTATCCCCAGAAATTCTTTGCTCTCTCTATCTCTGTATTTGTTCCCTGGATGGCCTTCTATTTTGGAGAGAGAGAAGGAAACAGAAAAGGGCAGGGGAAACTGTAGCCAGACTTAGAAATGACAAAGAGAGCGTTTGATGTCCCTCACACTCTTTGAAGAACAAATGCACCCGAGTGCGTGCAGTCTTTAGCAAGATGAATGTACACGCTAGGCTGTTTGGCTTTGGTTTTCTGTACAGTCTCAACATAAATCTTCAGGCAGACGTTTTCCCTCAATACTCTTTGAGGGGAAATTGGTTTTTTGTTTTTGTGGGGTTTTTTTTGGGGAGGGGGGACTATAAAAACGCATGAAGAACTCCAAAGGAGCAATAACAACCATGTATTGTAAATGCGCATTAAGACTCATGCGCTATACTTATCTAAACCTCAGTGAATTCAGAGCGATGGTGTCCCAAGTCCAAAGGTGTCGCAGATTAGTTCAAGATATAAAAGTCTCAGGGGGAGAGGGCTTTCCTCTGTTGTGTCAACTACAATGACACAGGTACAAAGCTAGGACTGATCCCATTTTTGTGTCGCTTTTTAAAGAGGGTGAGGCTGTACACAAAGGAGTGTTTATTCCAGAACATTCCCATGGTGAATTTCCCAGAGCTCTGTGACTCAGGCTAGTCCCTCGCATTCGGAGAGCATTGTGTCTCAGGCAGACAGCACGTCAATTACTGAGGCTATGTGCCTGGTTTTAGAGCCCACATTATTTATTACCTTGTTATGGTGGGGTGTGGAAGACCCTAACCATAATGTACAAAATCAGATTCTGCTATTGTTGCATTCCAAAGCTCATGTGACTCACTGGATTTGCTCTATTCAGGTCCATTCTAGGTTAACAGGAAGGAAAATATGGATTTTTTCTTTCTCCATCCACATAAACAATGAAGACTTGTTAGAGAGTTGTTTCTGATGTTTATGGATTTCTCTTTAGTGCATACAGCCTATGGAAAATTGTTTTTAAGCAATAAACAATAATTGTATTTGGGAACACAGAGGTATAGTACTGGGTTGCATTCAGCCTGCTGATAAATTTCTCTGACCTATTTATTTTCTTGTGTAGACATAAAAACACAAAGACAAACAATAAATTTCCCCTCCCTCCACTGCAGCCTTTTCTGCTTCCCCTTCATTTTCCACGGCGTTTCTCATTTGATATTACCTTTTTTTTTAAAAAATGGCTAAATATAAATATTCCGCAATGAATGACTGTAATTAGGTTGTCTGCTCCCCTTCAAGGACTTGTTAGGGAGAGAAAGGGCTTTAATCTAAAGCAAACTAACAGAGCTGGAAGTTAATTAGAAATTAGCCATATATCCTGGGTAAATTATTTATGCTAAGCCATGTGTTACTGTAAGAATAATATACATTTACACTGACTACTGTAAACATAAAATAATTAACAATAAAGGGAAGATATTATCCCTTAATAGAATCCTTTTTGCCAAGACCAGTTTAATTTTCTCCCTCGTAATACTGAATGATAACCCAGAGCCCCTGCTTTGTGTAGAAAGCACTGAGGCTCTTTTACAGCCTTCTTGAATTGGCTTCTGCTCTCCTCTCCTCTCCCTCTCCCTCTCCTGTGGGCATACTCACTGTCTGATTTATATTACCCTGTAGCATGACTTTCTTCTTCTTCTTCTTCTTAGCCTTCTTCTGTCTCTCCTCCTTCTCCCAGATTTTTTTTTCCTTTTCATTAAAAACTGGCTAGACCCCAAACAGGAAGCAAACATCTCTTTCCATTCTTCCCCTCTGCCTCCATTCCCTCTTCTTTTATTTTTCCCCCTTCCTCTCTGTGGTGTAGAGTCTTCTTATGTCACGCTTATTGTTTGAGCTGCTCAAGGAAAAAGAAAAGCCCTGAGGAGTTGCCATAAAATGCAGTATATTAAAATTCTATCCCCCTTTGCTTCCTTATTCTGTTAGCAAGGACATAAAGCTGGAAAATGGACCAGCCCTGGAAAGCCTCTCAACCCATTCAGGAGCCTTTAGATTTCACCCACATACTGAAATATGCTTGCCTCCTGTGTTGAGCATGTAACTGTGCCAAATTTCATAGCATCCCCTTCGGGAATAGGGCATTGGTATTCATATACTTCTATATGCATAATCAGTATTAAATACAATCTAATGAAGTGTCTTTGTGTCTAAACCGCAGTTACCTGAGGACTCTCCTTACAAAACATTCATTGAATTTTTTTTCCCATTCATGTTTGACAGCAACAAATGCAGTGCAGTTTTTACATGGTTAGTGTAGGTGTTGTTAATGTACTTTCCACACCCATTTAAATGCAAATCTTCATGCAAATAATCACTCGGAGGAGGGGGAAAAAAAGAAAGAGAATGTGTTTAGCTGAAGACAAAGCTAGAGGGATAATGGAAAGCATGAATAGAGTGTCAGTGGAGGGCTGCACAATAAAGCCCTGCTCTGTTCGAGAATGAAAACACATTAGCGACAGCACAGAGGATTTCTCAATAGGTTCTTACAGCATTGTTGTATGTAAACATGAGTCCCAGCAGGTGAAACAAAATGAATGAGTTTGGAAGACATTTAAATGCCTCCCGCAGAAGTGAAAGGTCAAGTCAGCCCTGCAGAAACAGCCCTTGATCGGTGTGTGAAAGGCCCATCGACTATGGGCACATAAGGACACTTTTTTGAGAAATCCAAAGTCCAGAACCAAGTAGGTCACTGTCCGAATGCCTCAAGTGCTAGATAATGCGATAGGGAAGTCTTCCAAAAGAAAAGTAGGAAATGAGCTGCGACAGAAAAATTGTCGTTGTACTGGAGAACAGCAACTTTGAGGCTTCATTTAGCTCTGGGGAGGGCTGGATTTCGATACCAGGGACATGTCCAGTTTTCACTATTTGCAAAGAAAATGCTACAACAAAGAAAGTTTAGACACCAGCCTTAAGAAAAGCAGAATGTCCCAGAGTTTCCCAGGGTGTTGTTGTTGTTGTTTGGTGTGTGTGTGTGTGTGTGTGTGTGTGTGTGTGTGTGTGTGTGTGTTCTAAGTGCCTCTCCACGTTTCCCTTGGATATGAACAAGAGAGTCGACAAGAAACTAAGGAAATTGCAGAATATCAAGGCAAAAGGTTAGTCACAGTGTATAAAGGGGGGAAATGACCTGTTGGTGCCTTGGGATAGATAAGCCTGTCTGTGGCCCATCACTGTTTGTAGAAAGCCCTTCAGCATCCCTGCAGGCTCTGTGACCTGCAGTCTTTCCATTTGACAGAGCCAGTGGGGCCCCAGCGTCGGAGGCCTCGTCTGGACACGTTATAGCAGCCTCAGGAAGTATCAGAGACTCGCAGCTTGGAGGGACTTCAGGTTTCTTAGAGCATGCAACTGGCTAGAATGATCACTTTTGACTTCCTTGGCTCAGTATCACCTAATAACCATCCCAACCCTCGACTTCTACCTTGCCCAAAGAAAATGAAAGAAGAGAAGTGAAAGAAGAAGAGGAAGAAGGAGGAGGAGGAGGAGGAGATTATTAATAACAACTTTGTAACAGTCAACTGTATGTTTTTGCTTTTCCTATAAGGAAAATATTTTATCTTTGAAATGCATTTCTCCTTTTTGCTGTAGGGGAGGAGGGATTTATTTGGGCTCATAGATTCAGGGGGATTTCTGTCCATGGTCCATGGGAAGAGCACTACAGAGTTAATGGCGGTTGAAGCCTATCGGAGAGGATCCTGGACCCTGGCAAACTGGGAAGCTGAGAGTTCAGGGCTCAACTCCAAGCTGGTACAGTCAGAAGCAGAGCCCTTTTCTTTGGCTTGCCACTTTGAACATGAATCTTAAATGAATATGTCTTTTAAAAAGTTCTCTTTTTCCTTCCTCCCTCATCCCCACCTCCCTCTCCCTCCTCCCTCTCCCCACTCCCCTTTCCTCCCCATTTTTTGTACTTTAAAGTGTCAGCTCTCTTCTGAGAGATCTGAACTTGCTCTCTTCTTCCCAGTCATAGATCCCATACATTCTGTTTGTCTGCTCTGTCCCTGTTATTTACAACACTTCAGACTGTCATCAGTTGGATGTGTTGAAAAGGGCTTGCCTCCCTGACATCAGAGAGTTTTGAACAGAGAGCCAAGGGGAACTCTTTCCTCAGTGTACTTAAAAAACAGGCCAGAGAAAGAAAAGAAATTTGCAGAGTCTGGACTTTGAACAGCCCATTAGGTTTTTAAGTGTTGCATGGTTCAGTGGAAGAAATAATACATGGCTAAATTTCTGATTAATACTTTGGGCTGGAACTAGTCAGGAACTCACAATATAGCCCAAGATGCCTTCAAATTCATGATTGCTCTTCCCTCTCTTGAGTGCTGACAGTACAAGGGATAGACTTGTAATAAGACTTATATTAAAATTATCAACTTATGCTAAATTATTGACTTAAGATTCTTGACCCTGTGGATGAGAATTCCTGAAAAGAATTTTTGCCTACAAAGGCTGACGGATTAGATCTTCATCCAATGACATGAGGTGTTAGAATGTCGTAGACCCAGAGCCTAAATACAACTTACCTTAGACTGTCAGCAGCCCCTTACATAGCCATTCTTTGCCTACCTCTGTGTCAGGTCTAATATACAGTGACTGACAGATAAAAATTCTATGGAGTAGATGAACAGACCCTAAGTTTCCACCAACCTAAGGGCTTAAGAATACCGTCCTCATCGGAGGTCTATTGCACTTTTTTCTGGTTTGTTATAACCTGCCTACCCAATGTACTCACTGATGTATTTGAAAAGTGTCTTGATTTATGACCACCTTTGTTCAGTTAGTATAAAAAGCTTATAAAGGATCTGGAGAGACATCTTAGGGAGTAAGAACACATGTTGCTCTTCTAGAGGACCTAGGTTCAATTTCAAGTACCCACATGGTCCAGAGGATCTGACGCCTCTTTCTGGCTCCATTGAATACTTCATGTATGTGGTAAATAGACATTCATGTAGGCAAAACACTCATACACATGAAGATTTTTTTTATATATAAAAAACAAGTTCATGAAATTGCTGCTTCAATGGAATATGTTATTTGAGGTACCCTAAATCTGTGTTTGGGGGCTATGGTCACTCATATTTGGCTCCAGAATAAGCCATATCTTTTATTCCTTTGAGGTGAGAACAGTTTCTTTCATGGACAACCTATTTGTCAATTTAATTATTTAAATATCTGCTAGATGTTTAAATTAGTGAATATAACTGTTATGTTTATATTTGTGCTTTGGCTTGTATGCCCCTTTTATCGTAAGAATAGGCCATGTTGAAGAAACATTGTCCTGAAAAGTGTAACAAAGCTGTAACAACACAGAAGTCCCATATTCCTGTGATGGAAGCTAGCAAATGTTTATTCTTCTCCATTCAGTAGCTAGTGTGTGTAGCCGGAAGGTTTCTCCGGTCCCGTCAGACTCCACAGTCCCGCTTTTCTCCAGTCCCACCCAGCCCTGTGGTCCCACAGCCACTTATAAAATAACCATTTAGAGCCTTATATTAATTACCAATTATATGGCCTATGGCAGGCTTCTTGATAGCTAGCTCTTATAACTCAACCCATTTCTATTCATCTATAAGTTGCCATGTGGCCGTGGCATTACTGGTCTGCTGGCATCTTGCTGCTCCTTTGGCAGTGGCTGGCACCTCACTTCCTTTCCTTTCTTTTCTCCATATATGTGCTTGGATTTCCTGCCTGCCTCTAAGCTGCCTTGCCATAGGCCAATGCAGCTTTATGTATCAACCAATCAGAGCAACACGTATTCATAGCATACATAAAGACCATCCCCCAGCAAGTGTGACTCCAGGAGCATTTAGAGGCTAGCTACTATCCACTACTCACTGACTCCATCCTAAGACTCACGAGGGATCAACTTTCTTGTAATTAGACCATCTGAGGATGGCCACATCACTGTCACCCCATTAGAGCAGAGCACTACAACTACTAAAACCTTCACTAGGCAGTGACACACACAGTGTTTTCTTGAAGGCTCTTGGCCATAACTAGTCCCTAGGCAGCAAGCTGTGACACTTCTGCCTACTCAGAGGACTGAAAGAGCCAAATCTGGATGAGCCATGGCCGCCTGTAACAAAGAAAACACAGCAGCCTTAGATGTGTCCTCCAAACCTGTAGTTGTTAATTAGTACCTTTCCTGGCACACTTGAAATTCATTTTGGGATGTAGTCCAGGCTTATCTATCTCAGTTCTGAGACCTGTGAGATTAGTGAATACATTTCCTCATTGTTTTATGCCTAACTGACCTCAAACATGGTGAGTGTTCCAAGCTATTCTTCCTGAGATATATGCACAAAGGCTTTCCTTTCATTACTTTGTCTGGGCATCAGGTCAAACCTTTAGAAGATCCTCAGTGCCTAGACACACAGAAGTGAGGGGTAAGCTGACCTGCATCAGGAAATGCTGTGTAGCACATTTCTAAGTAGGATGCTACCTACCGTTTTCTTTCTCTGAAGGAAGATGTTAAAATGCATCTGTAGGGGAGAGATGCCAGGTGAGCCTGTTAAACTTTCTCTCAGCTAGAGGCTGAAAAATTGAGCTGGTCCTTGCTTTGCCCTTAACATGCTTTGGGACCTGTGTGTTCACATAAGCTCAACATCAGCTTCTTCAGAGAGTGGTAGGGTCAAAACTCTCCTGGTCTTTCCTAGTCACACGCAGTACTCCGTGGGCTGTAGGGCTTAAGACGTTTCCAGATATTTTCTTCAGAAAATGCTCCCAGGTGTGTGAGTGGGACCTGAGCACAAAGAGCTGTGAAGCTATAGGCCTATTTATATCATCTTACCCATTTCAACCAGAGCCACCATGACCCTGGCAAGACAGTTCAGCGTCCCCTCGTTCTATTCGTATTCAGTTAAAATTTCTCTTTCTTGAATTCACCCCAAGACTTGTTACTCCTGTTTTTCCCTGGACAGAAGAATCAGTAAGTTTTAAATAAATAATTTTGAGCTGAACACGTGGATTCCCCACGAGTGTAGCTTTGAGTAGAACATTCTTCATCATTCTGTAGAAGTGAAGGTCACTATATCCTCCCTTCCTACAAATAGTGGTGTCCAGCCTGTGGGGTGAATTGTGACTCAGAGCTGATCAACAGTGCTCCTGTAAGGCCAAAGAATTAGGCCTGGGTGGATAGGCAGTGGCAGATGTGATCGGAACCATTTTGTTAATCATCAAGAGAGTAGGAGGGGTAGAGGGAATGTTTCTTCAGTAGCAGAGGTGCTGGCCTACAGTCCTAGAGGCAACAATCTCATGGCCAGGCTACTTCTACTGAAACATGCTCATACCATGGCAGACTCTCATGATTCCATGTATTTGCTCAAGCCCAGTTTTTTAACCTCCTATCATTTCTGAAGCCTCTAAGAGCCTTATAATAAATTGATCATTTTGCTTAATTCCATAGGAGACTACTTTTGTCCCTTTATAACAGAAACACTCCTAACTGATTTAGAAGGCTTGGCTGACAATGGGGCAATGCACCTTACTAGACAGAAAAAAATATGTGTTTAGAGACAGTTGCTTGGTATCACTAATACTCCTAAGTGTGTAGCCATCTTTATACTGACACCCCAAAATACTAACTCAACCGGTGTTCCTGCTAATCCTAGGAGGGCTCAGGCTAGCAAAATTTGAGTTCTTAGCTTATGGATGGTAAATTGAAGTCTCTAAGAGAACCATTTATTTGACAAGGTCGATCCAATATTGAGTAAGAGGTCATGGTTCATAGCAAACACTAATCAACCCCATCCAGACCTACCTCTATCTCTCTCTCCTTCTCCCTCCCTCCCTCCCCCTCTCTCACTATACCACCCCACCCTTCTCAAAAAGAGTTGCTTTAATTACAACAGCTCATCACAGAAGGTCATTTCTTTCAGGCATGGAAGAAAATACTCCTGACATTTCTTCCAAAAGACTAGTGCCCTTGCCGGAATCAACCTAAGTTAGCATAGCCTTGGCTAATCCTAGTTTTGTTGCATTTCCACTACACAATGGTTCTGTAAGAGGGCAAATTAGTTCTCAGAAGAAACTGGTAGATATCTCAACATAGGCAGCACTGAACAGACCTGGGAACCGAATGGATATACTAATTCTAACGCCTTAAAAGCATAAAATGTATTCTTTTTTTCATTTCAGCCTATCTATTTTTTCCTCCATTTTTCATTGTGTATGTGAGCATACGTGTGTGTGTGTGTGCGCGCACGCGTGTGTGTGTGTGTGTGCGCGCGCGCACGCGTGCATGTGCGTGCGTGCGTGCGTGCGTGCGTGCGTGCGTGTCTGCTGAGATCGGAGAACAGCTTCTGGTGACTGTCTTCACCTTTCATCTCGTACACTGCTGTGTAGGCCAGGCTAGCTGGACCGTGAGCTTCCAGGCATTCTCTTCTCTCTGCCTTGTGTCTGCCTATAGCAGCACTGGGATCACAGCCACACGCTTCCATGTCGGGCTTCTGTGGTTTCTAGGGATCTGAACTTAGGTCCTCACACTCGTACAATATGCAATTCACACACTGAGCCATGTCCCCAGCCATTTCCTTCCTTGCTGACACTACCAGATTGTCTCTCTCTTCTCAGCTGTTTTGACTTTTCTTGGATCTAAGCAGAGTGTGAATTCTAGGAGCATAAGCTCCCAAATGAAATCAAAGAGGCTTAATATGTTTTCTAAATTTATTTCCACCTGTCTAAAGTCTGCTGTGCGCAGTCTTTCATTTTAAACACCTGTTTGGGGCCCGCTTTCTTAAAAGAATGAGCGTGCCTTGAAAATGACACCTTGGCAAATACCGTATAGATTCAAACAGTGACCTGAAGGATGCCACTCTTACAAACCAATGCCAGTGTCCTGGTGAGGGGCCAGTCCTTCCCAGGACTGAGGAGGTGTGAAGCTAGTCTTGGGGACAGATTAAAGTGGCTATAGATTTGGTTATAGCTTTGTATTCAGACCAGGGATAACAAGAATGACCCCAGAATGATGGGCATATCTTTTGTCCCTTCCTACACAAATAAGTTGCTGAAATCTGAAAACATTAATTTAGTAACGAGGGTAGTTCACTCATTTGAAGGAGTTGTCTTGAAGAGATCCATCCCTGGAAACTGAAAAAGACATGGTAAGGAAGGGTAAAAACAACCCGTGAGAAACTTCTAGATCCCTGCCATCCACAAGGTTTTGTGAATAGCCGTGTTCTTTCTTATCATGGATAGCAACAAGAAACTTCAAGTGGATATAGGTTTAGGGAGCTAAGGATGTATACACATTCATAGCCTTTCTTTCGGGTAATTGCAAGCATTAAATCCCAGAAAAATGGAAAGACCATGACAGCTAAAAAGAAGAAAGGTGCTCAGGCCACATTCTGGGACGCAGCAGGGAGAAGGACTTGAAGAGGGAGCCTTTGGGGACATTATAGGGAGGCTACCATGGGGCTAGGCAGACAGCTCGGTTGGTAAAGCAGTTGCCACTTAACCATGAGGACCCGAGTAGTCCCAGCACAGGAGAGGTGGTAAGTGGAGGGCACCAGGGGCTGGCTGGCCAGCCAGTCTAGTGGAATTGTCAGCTCAGGTTCAGTGAGAGTCCCTGTCTCGAACAATAAAATGGAGAGTGATTGAAGAGACTAATATTCACTTTTGATCTCCATACACACGTGCATACATGTGCACATGTACCTATACACACATATGTGTACACACACACACACACACACACACACACACACACAGGCACAACTGCCATCATGGTTTTTCAAAAAGTCTTATTCTGTCAATTGGTGTTTTTTATTGTAGACAACCAAGTCCACTATAGCTGATACAAAGAAAAAGCTTACACAAAACACAATACAAACTAGTGATTTGAAAAGCTAGTTTACATGAAGAGCTCTTGAATGTGTTCCAGGGACCAGGCATGTCAAAGGGTTTGATCCTAGCAGGGTCCTGGGTTGAAATTAGAAAACGCCCAGGCAAGAAATTCCTTCTGGAGCTCCCAGCCCCAGAATCACACTGTTCCTTCCAATTTGCCAGAAGGTCAGAGCCTGCCTAAAAAGGCAGTCTCCTCTCTTGCTTTCTCCCTCCTTCCAAATCTCATATGAATGGGTCCATTTGGAGAATGGAGATGAGAGGCACCTCAGCCTGCCAAAGAACCTGCCAGCCTTCCAGGCCAGCATGCTAGAAGGCCAGGCTGGAAGAAAGAAGTCTGTCTCCATGGCATGTGACATAGCAATCCCTGGTTGGATGCTCATTGGCCTTTAAACCAAAGGTGGGGCTGCCAGTGTATTTGCTTGTCATGAAGTAATGTGTTTGTTCTTGGGAAATTACAACCCAGATTTTATCTTAAACACATAAATCAGCCTCCCATTGGTGTTTCTTTGCTCTGCAGGAAAAGGCCATCAGCAATTTCGGCCAGGGAATTTCTGTGGGAGAAAACAGGAAGGATTACCCTGGAACTTTCCTTCCCACATTTTCTGGAGGTGTCTTGGCATTAAGAGAGCAACAGAAAATCCTCTCAATTTAGATAGGAAGGAAGAAGGAAGAAAGGAAGGAAGGAAGGAAGGAAGGAAGGAAGGAAGGAAGGAAGGAAGGAAGGAAGAAAAGAAAGAAACAAAGAAACAAAGAAACAAAGAAAGAAAAGCTCTGTCAAATATCAAGGCAGAGCCAAAGTCTTGATGTTAGGGGCGAGACTTTTTAATTAGGTTTGGAGAGTTTAGACATCAAGTCACCTGATTGGAGAAATTCTTTTTAAATCCTTTAAAAACATGGAATGGCCCAGAATTGCAAATAAGAGGAAAGCCTGCTGTCAGGAAAGTACCAGGCTCTGAGGGACAGAGCAGAGGCTGTGTGCCTCATCCCTTCCCTAGACTCATCTATTTGCTTCCTCCAGTGACCACAGTACTCTTCCTGAGCAAGGTCATGACATCAGCGATGGACATGTGTTCCACCCATCTAACTTGTTCCAGATTTCCAGTGTGTAGTAAGACACAAAACATAAATGGTTTCCTCCTGCCAGAAGATGGAAGGTTGGTTGCTTCTTTCTCTAGCACCATCTGCAAAGATAAGAATCCCATCATCAATTCTAATGAGAATTCATATGAATTCTGAACATTGTTATCTCTAAAGAAAGAGACTCACAGGGTGGTGACATTGTCCTGCCTTTTGAAATACAGATGACCCTCTACTAATCACACTTGTTAGTCATTAAGCCAGAATTACCAGAAGATAGCATGTTTATTAATTGGAAGTTAGACTCCCAAAACCAAAGCTACCTTCATCTTAAAAACTGTGAGGTTCCAGGAAGAAAGCCAATCTTCACTGGAAGCTGCCTTGTGAAACTCCAAATGACATCACCCTCCCTAAAAACTCTTTGCCAAATTTGTGTTCATAATGATCAGAAGAAAGCTTCTTCTCATCTAAGAGGATGAATTCTTCTGTTCACCTAAAGAGTCCAAGACCATGACTGCAATTTGGAAATGAGAAAATGACCCAGGTGTTGCAGCAACTATCACCGTGTGGGGCTGGGAAGGTAGCTTAGTGGGTAAGAGTACCTGCTGTGCACACAAGACGATCCGAGATCAAATCATAAGCATGCATATTAAAAAGAAAGGCATGGTCTCTTGTGACTGTACCACCATTGATGGGGGAGGGGTCAGACAGATCACAGTAGCTTATTGGGTCAACCTAACCAAAATAAGGGCATTCAGGCTCATCAAGAGACCCTTCCTCAAAAAACAAGATGGAGAGCAATTGAGTCATCTACCCAAACAAACATCCCTTTCTGACCTTTCCATGCACTTGCATGGTTTTGTGTACCCACATACACAAGTGTTCATGAGAGAGAGAGAGAGAGAGAGAGAGAGAGAGAGAGAGAGAGAGAGAGAGAGAGAGAGAACCAACGAGAGGGGCTTTCCAGACACTCTTGTATTATATCTTTTACTTTGAACCTTGATGTGACCACTCCATTTAGAAAAAGCAACAGGAATTTGAAATGGGCTGAGGTGGAGGCAAAGCAGCCCTACAAGGCTCCATGATGCTTCCTCTGCAAATTCTGCAGCAGTGCATGACTATTTCAGGGGCAAGGACTTTGTTCAAATGGGGTGAAAGTATGGGAACAAGGATAGGATAATTCTCCTCCCGGTCATTAGGAACTCTCTGAGTTTCACCTGTCCTGCCTTGGCACTGCAGCTGCCCCCAAACAGTTGGTATCCCTGCTTTTCTCTAGCTGAGGCAGAAGAGCCTACGCCCCAGGCCAGCGTGGCCTCCCTCTCCCAGACTCCCCTTTGTCTGGCGAGTGTGCATCTACTCGCCTTCTTTGCCTTGCCTCTGGAGTTCCTTTGATCTCCACCTTGCTGAGACTCTATAACCACCTGCGTTTCTTTCCCTCTGACATCTGCTTCCTCCTAATATCAAACTGTTGGACTCTTCCCAGACTCCGCTCTTCCTTCTGAGTCCTGCTGTCAATTTCCTTTCCTATCTACCCCCCAGTTTCCAGGCTCTCTGGCTATACTTTGACTAGAAGGCTCCCCCACCTCTCTTCAGCCTGCACCTGAATATTCCTTCACCATGCCAACCCTCCATCTTCTGCCAGGCCAGCACACCCTGCCTTGCTCTCGCCATAAGAACTGGAATCCCTATCTGTCATCAATATTTCTATAGCTGGATTTTCATTCAGCTACACACCTACACTTTCACCAGCTTGAGAACATAATCATACCTTAAAAAGAGCTCACAGTGTTCTTCACTGAGCACCTGGTGATAAATATAAGTGAAATCAAATATAGCTATGAGCTGGATGCTCACCACGTACACACATGCTGTGAGCTTTTGAAAGGAAGGGTACTTCTCTAAGAACATTGTGCTTTATGGATGCCATGATTCAAGATGATACAGCTTGATACAGATGATACAGGTGGGTTTTCTTCTTCATGTTATTGCCAAAATAAAACAAAAATATTCAGTAGTCTGGGCATGAAAGTAGAAATGACTGCATCCTCTCCAGTCATCTGGTCTACCTCATTGCAAGAGCAGCTGGAGAGGGTAATGGGTCTTGGCAGCCACTGCTTCACTTCCATTACTGTGAAAGAAACAGGAAGGTGATTCTGGTGGGCAGTTAGCAATCTTCTCTGCAGCTTATTTACTACTTGGTACCACACAGGTCAGTAATTCTGGTTCCACTAAATGTCTTTTTACAAAGAAGAAAACCCCTTATATGAAATTGCTTTATTCCTTTACAGCAGATGGGATTTTAAATTTCTTAAATTGCTCTGTTCTACACACACACACACACACACACACACACACACACACACACACACACAAATGCCATATTGCATTTGCTAGTGCAATTTGATGATCCTACCCAGCTCAATTTTCTAGTCTGTTGAAAACTGGCTTTCAAAACCAGTGCAGTCTAAAGGTGGCCAATGAACAATAAAGATGTTTTTCTAAAGCTATCTGTTCCACTTTGATACATAAGAAAGTGAGCTACAAAATGGCAGCCCAAACTCATCAAAAATAGTGAAGGTGAATTCATCCAATAACCAAAGCTCTTCCAAGCTTTGTCTGCAGCAAGCACCTGCCAAAGTTCATCATGGACTTTATTCTGTTGCTCTTGAGTCTAAAAATCAAAGTCTTTTGAAAGAAAATGTGGAGGCCTGGGAGGACGTATCCCACACCCTGTGTTTTATAGGATCTGGTGTGCTAACTCAGCCATACAAGTATTGGAACAAGCTAAGGATTAAGAAGTCAGGTTGGCGGCAATCTGTGGCAGCATGCAGGATATTGCAGGATATTTACTGCCAGGCAGCTTCTGTCAAATGTGCCAGGAAAAAAAAAAAAGAGCCAGCACATCTATCATAACAAACAACTCCTGCAAGAGAGGCTGGCGAAGGGGGGCAGGGCAGAAACTGAGACTTCGCCAATATTTTAAACAGCTCTACACTCTTGTATAAATAGAAGCAGAAAACATTAATGGCTAGGTAAAAGGAGCAGGGCTTACCACAAAGGCAGAAAGGAAAGAAAGTGTGGGACAAAATTGTCTCGTATCCTTCAGTAAAGAACACAAGCACCTGTGTACTACAGAGGGCCTTGCCCTTTAGTGGGAAATGCCTACAGCCATGCCCAGAAAACATCATTGAGGTCTGCTCAAAACTTCCCTGAAAATCTTTTTTGAGATGAGTCAACTTTGGAGGTTGGCATTATCCCTAACCCCAGAAAGTACCAATAGCAATACAGGGCATTCACGAATATTTGGTTTTAACATGCAGTTTCTAGAGCATGAGAAATCTATCCACAGGACTATACCACATAAACTGCTGACCTCAAGGTCTCCGCATCCTTCCACAATCCTTAGATAGATATAGTGTTGGAGTCCTAGGAAAGGATGAAACTTTATTTTCTGCTGATCCAGTGACATACGACCACTGAGATGAATCTCATTAATTCAGGGAATTTCTCCCACTTTCATATTTAGAAATGAGTGATGGACTAGCCAGATATCTCAGTGGGTAAAAGATGCCCATCACCAAGCCTGATGACCGGAATTTAATTCCAGGACCCATATGGTGGACAGAAAGGATTGACTTCCCCAAATTTTTCTCTGACTTGCATATATATATATATAGCCTCCCCTCGCCCAATATAAATAATAGAAACAAGTCATACCTGCTTTGCTAGAAGCCTAGCAATGAAAGATGCTTTTGTGAGTTCACTGCACTTCCCATTTATATAACACATTCCTGTCTTAAAAATGATCAAAGTGCCTGGGCTGGCTGGAAGACATCCACAGGCCTGCCCGATGCCGTTTGGCACTAGGTGGGTGAGTGCCATTAGGATGAGCAAGTGTATGGTGGAAAAAATGGGAGAGAAAGAAGCAGAATGGTTCATGTGCTGTGGAAAGAGGCAGAATGGAAGAAGCGAAGGCCGTAAGGAATAGGCTGATGTGGTGGGCTGCTTGACACGTGGGGCTATGGTGATGTCTATCCCAGGCTGCTGCCAAGGGCCATATCTATATCCATGGTCTTACCACAACCAGGGTCTGTGTTGACATCCATGGCCCATGTTACCACCAAAGAGGATGTTCAGGGTCTGGCCCATCACCTGAAGCCACATTGGTGTCTAGGAGCCATGCTGCAGCTATGCCACACTGATCTGAGGGGCCTTTCCTGCCACCTGGGGCCATGGTGACCCCTGAGCCTGGGTTGCTGCCGAAGGCCATGTCTGAGTCCATGGTACTATCATAGTCAGGGTCTGTGTTAATGTCCATGGCTCATGTTGCCACCAAAGGCCACATGGAAGCCCAGGGTGTGGGCCAAAACCTATGTCCTTGTTGGTGTCCAAAGGCCATGCTACTGCCGGAGCCATGCTGATCTGAGTGGTCTGTGCTGCCACCCAGGGTCATGGTATGGTCCAGGCCTGAGCTGTAGCCAAGGGCCATGTCTGGGTCCATGGCCCGACAGCTGCCAGGGTCTGAGTTGATGTCCATGGCTTCTGTTGCAGACAATGACCATGTGGCTGCCCGGGCTCTAGTCAGCCATCTGAGACCATGTTGGTGTCAGAGGATCATGCCTTAACTGGGGTCATATAGATCGAGTTGGCCTGCACTGCTACCTGGTACTGTGGTGATGTCCAGGCCAGAGCTGAAGCTCTGAGCCATGTCTGGGTCCATGGCCCTACTGCAGCCAGGGTATGTGTTGATGTCCATGGCTCCTGTTACCCTTAAAGGCCATGCAGGTGCTCAGGATCTGGGCTGCCACCTGGGGCCATGTTGGTGTCCAAGGGCTACACTAAAGCTGGGCCATGCTTATCTGAGTGGCCTGCACTGCAACTTGGGGCCACAGTGACATCCAGGCCTAGGCTGCTGCCAAGATCATGTCTGGGTCCATGGTCCTATCGCAGCTGAGGTCTATGTTGAAGTCCTTGACCCATGTTGCCACCAAAGGCCACATGGAAGCTCTGTAGCCTTGCTGGTGTCTGAGGGCTAAGCCACCACCAGAGCTATATTGATCTGAGTGGCCTATGCTGCCATCCAGAGCCATGGTGTTGGATAGCCTGAGCTGCTGCTGAAGGCCATGTCTGGGTCCATAGCCCTGCTGCAGCTGGGGTCTATGTCGATGTCTGTGGCCCGTGTTACCATAGACATGAAATCAGAGGGCCATGTTGAGCCAGCCTCGTGCTTCACTGGCCCTGGGAAAGCTGGACTTGCCGCTCTCTGGACACTGCAGCAAGAGAGCTGGCCCCAACCTTCACAAGAAAGTTGACCCACCACTCTTGGGAGAGATGGCCTCACCCCTCACTATAGGCATGGGAGAACTGGCCCTGATGGCATGAGCCATCATGGGGGAGGCCCCAGTGGCTGAACTAATCAACTCAGCTACCACCCAGGCCCACATCCAAGGCCTTGGGCTGGCCCACCCTAACATTTACCCCATCTATGACCTGTGGGATCTCCTGAAGGGACTGGTCCTGTGGAATGAAACTCCAGGATTTCCATGACTTGCGGCAGGCAGCCTCTGGATATCCGAAAGGAATTTTGATGAGGGTCCAGTGATGATGGTGTACCAGAAGCCAGAGGCCTCAAACCTGACCAATGACTTATTGCAATGAACATTTGCAAGTGAAGCTGATTGGACAAAGGGTACACTGTGTGACACACTGAGGCTCCCAATGCCACTAAGACAAACGAAGAGGTGTTGGGATGGAGGAGCAAAGAGGTTTTTGTTTGGATGGTTTGGTTTGGTTTGGCTTTTTTTTTTTATTTTGGGGGGTGGGAATGCTGCAAGAGTGAAAGGCAGATGTGGGGGAACTGGGAAATGAGTATAATCGAGGTGCATGATGTGAAAGTCCCAAAGAATCAATAAAGAAGTTGTGTTAAATTAAGCAACAACAACAATAACAGAAATGACCTAAGCAATTTCTGCACAGGACTACAGGCGAGAGAGTTTGCTGGGTTTCACTGAGTCAGACAGGCAAAGAATTGTAGCTAGCCAAAAAACATCTGTCTTCTCCAGTGTGCAAACCCAGAGTAACATTTCAAAAGCAGGGCTCATTCCCGATGGTAGTGGATAGATGTGGGGTTTGTGGTCATCTCCACTCATCTTTGTCAGCATTTTCTTCGATGTTCTGAGTGGTCTCTGCATTCAGCTGGTGGATGTGGGGGGAATATTGAGGGTGCTCTGACCTTGCCACCCAGTTCAGCAGAGGTACAACTCTATTACAAAATGGATTTCTGAATGCAGCAGGTGCTTTCATTTCAGACAAGAGTAGAAACTACTTCTAGGAAATGTGTCATCCCTACATACCCCCACCAAAATTTTAAGTTTCTTCCCCTAATTCTGGGTGGCCCATAGAATGATGAATGAAGTCACGAGACAACCTTTTCTGAGTCTGCCACGTAAATATGTTCACACTAAACAGCGTCAACACATTCGACGTAACTCGTTTCGTTTTTCCTTGGCTCTGCATTCAGACTCCCACTCCCACGGCGTGTCCAGGCATCAAGCAGCAGCAAGGATTTAATCCATGAGGAAGTAGTGTTGACTGGAAATACTCTATGATGCTTGGATGGTGGGAGAATGAAGTTTACACCAGTTTAGGGGGCGTCTAATGTGTTATGTACATTGGTCCATACTGTGTACATGAGCTTTTAAAACAGAAGAATCTCATCTGCTTGTTGAACAGAAGACTCGGTTCTGGAGGAGAGAGATTTAAATGTTGGTTTTTGGAAATCTCACTTAATAAGCAAGAATAAACCATTGGCAACATATTAGGTGTTTTCTTCACTAAGTAGAAATTAACCGTTCTGTCTCTTCTAGACACACTGTACTCTGCTGTTAGAAAGAGATCTGCTCAAATACAGTTGCCTTTGGGTTTGCATTTCTTGCTTCCTTACTTCTTCCCTCCCTCCCTCCTTCCCTCTCTGCCTCCCTCCTTCCTTCTTTCCTTCCTTCTTTTTTTCTGCCAGAGATATGAGCCTATTCCACAAGCAAGAAGCTGGAGAAGAGAATTAAGAGTTCTGTTTATGGAAGGCTGAGCTCAATGCTTTCTCAAATTGAAAGGAACATTAGCAACCGTTTCAACTCTAGCACTAGCAGGGAGCCTATGTGGTGTCCTGGAAATAGGCGACTCCTTCTCAGACACACTAATCTTCCGTATGGTGGAAGATGCCCTGAACAGACGTTTCTGGAGGCCTCTAATGCTAACACGGCTTCAAGGTGTCTTCCTCAGTTATCCTTGAATTTGGTAAATGGCTTCATTCAACCCCAAGTTTCTCAAGCTATGAGACTTGGCATGCCTGATACGCCTCTCTCTCTCTCACCATCACCATGGCCAGCTTTAGCTCTGGTCTAACTGGCTCTCGAATTACTGTGTAACCCCGTTTCTCACTCTTAGGCCTCTGCCCTTATGAAGGCTATTGTCCTACATGAAACAGGCCATTGGATCAGCTCCTACGTACCCTTCCTCCTCAACATCATCCATGCTTTTCATACAATGTACTTAACATTATGCTGTTTCTCAGTCACAAATCCTGTTAGGTCTCTGTTTCTGGCTTCTCTTCGGGATAAACTAAAATGCCATTCATTCTGCTTCACTCAAAGTTGTCTGATCCACACCCACCTGTCTAACTCCCCTAGGTTTGCTGTGACCAGCCAGGCTCTGCAGTCGTACCTCATGGCTGACATCTGTGGGCATGCCCGCACCTCTCTCTCAGAAAAGGCTTCTGTTTCGACCCTGTGGCAGACTTCTACTTAACCTCTAAGACCCATTACAAACATCATCTTCCCCATAAAATCCCTTCTCATCCTGTCATATTGTTATGAACTCTTGACTTTAGAGACGATTATTGATATACCTGTTTCCTCTCTTATCCATGATGCCCTCCAAGATTGGGACAGTTAATACCATCAGCACACTCCGAACAGCGCCTGTTGTGAATCGATGAAGATTGGATTTAGGGTTTCGTGCAAGCTGGGCAGGCACTTCACCAGCCAAGCCACATCCCCAGCCTGAGGCTCAGAATCTTTGGGAATAAAACAAAGAGAAGGAGTGGTTAACTGGGAGCTGAGTTTATTTCCAGATTTGTAATAAAATTCTACAACACTGCTCTCTCTAGGTTGTGGCAACAGCCACTTCACCCTTTAGTGAAGGCACTTGAAGTTGTAAAACTAGGAGCTCAATTTGGCTGGTACTGATCATGGGCTCTGTGTTCCTTATAGCCCAATATTTATACAAATATACACCTACTCATTATAACAAAGCAACAACTGTATGGACATTCTGGAATTAGTCAAGAGAATTGTTATGTTGGCAATAGGAAAGCTTTAGTTTCAGAAGATTAAAAAGTCAGTAATACCTTCATTTTGCAGTCACCATTTTACTGGTACAAGAACAACATGGCATTGACATTGTGTTTTCTGTGTTAATCACTTTTAGTGGGCCACATAGGGAAGTCCACTGAGATCCTAAAGAGCTGGTTGTCACCTGTGTGCTAGGAATGTGCTGTAGGAGAAGCGGAGCCCCGCCACCACTCAGCCACTTCTAGAGGGAGCAATGTGAAGAAGGATACTCAGTAGAATGCATAGGAGCATACTGTAAAGGACTTTAGACAGCACATACAGTTCCAGATCATTGGGGATTTTTTTGCCACAGAGAAAAGGGAGTGTAACAATAATGAAAATGTAGGGTGCATACCACAGACGTTCCCCCAAGACAGGCCAATTAATTTCTGTAGGCTTGAAAGGATCATTTGACAACTTCCTGTTGAGAGAAACACCGTCCAACATCGCATGACAAAAATGATATCATTTGATGCACCACTACGGTGACAGATCTCCTTCTCTTGGACAAAGATGCTGGCCTCCTTCAGTGTGGCCCTAAACACTTGGTTCCATGGTCCACTCTTCAAAGCAAACCGCTGAGCAGACTGTGATGCTACATGGCTGCCACGATAGCAAGCCCGAGGCACCAGTCGCTGCCGGCACAATGTCATGTGTTCCTGGGAGGTTAATCAGTGACCTTTCTGGCTCTGAAAGTGTGTCACCTCACGCTGGCTTAAGGCAAAGGAGGAGTCAGCGGTTTGAAAGTGTCAGGAGGGCTGCGGAGATGGCTCCGTTGGTTGAGTGTTTTCCTTGTCAGCATGCAAACCTGAGTTCGAATCCCCAGAGCCCACATAAAATGCTAGGTGTTTTAGCAAGCACTTGACCCGAGTACTGGGGAGGTAGAGAGAGGGGGTCCCTAGAATTGGCTGGCCAGGCGGTCTAGCCTACTTAGTGAGTTCCAGACCAGTAAGAGACCCTATCTATTCAAAGAAGGAAGTGGACAGGGGAGATGGCTCTGTGGACAAAGCATTTCTCATGCAAGCATGAGGACCAGAGTCAGGATTCTCCGGGCTCTCAGAAAACCAGGTATCTAGTGTGTGACTGTGTACCTGTGGGAGGTAAAGACAGGATTCTGAGAAGTTCATGGGCCAGCTGATCCGACATAATATGTCCCACACCAAGAGCCCTACCACAAAAGAAAAGATGCAACATGAGGACCAAAAGGCCACATGTGTCCTCCGACCTCCAAAAGCCCCAAAGGACATACACCTATCCCCCCTCCCACTTGCCAGCCCTCATATGCACAAGAACACTCGCGGCACACACGTATACATGCTACACACACATACAAACACACACAGTTTTCAAATGTGCCTCAGTGCCTCAGGAGTGGTACTCCAGGTTGTCCTCTGACCTCACACACACACAAACACATACCCAAGTGCACTGGCTCACACCTGCACCAGCATACATATGAACAAGTATGCAGACTTGAAGATGTCACAAACCTTCCTGCTCATCTCTCCCAAGCAGGACTGTCAACGTCCTTTCCTATATGACCATGGCTGAAATACTCACCATAGCCAAACAGAATCAAAGGGAAGAACATA
The DNA here is from genome assembly GCA_902168425.1 of Peromyscus attwateri. Lineage (NCBI taxonomy): Eukaryota > Metazoa > Chordata > Mammalia > Rodentia > Cricetidae > Peromyscus > Peromyscus attwateri. The sequence continues at coordinate 35,536 of CABHPP010147970.1, forward strand.
CTATTCGCAAGAAATGCATACGTTCCTAGGCTAACTCAACCACCCTTGCATGTTCACCACTAATTAATCCGCCATATTTCCACATGAACCTGCTACTCTTCATGGTGTCTCTATTTTACTATTTTAATCACCTCAAAATAACCAATCCCTGGGTTGTTTTGTTTTGTTGTTTTGCTTTGTTTTGCTGTGTGTGTGTGTGTGTGTGTGTGTGTGTGTGTGTGTGTGTGTGTGTATCTCATCTTTAACATTATCCATCCCCAGATCCTGATAAGCTTCTAGCCGTATTTCCCCCTAAGCATGACCCTCTGTCTAGCTCACAGCCAGGGCCGTCCTCCATTCCCATTAGAGGTCTTGTGCTTGCTTCCCTCCTGGGTTAGCTCAGTGATGCTCTTTGAATCTGACTCCATCACTCCCACTCCGTAGCCTGCCATGGCTTTCCCACGCCTACCTCTCTGGTTTTCCGATGAACTCTCTCTCTAAGAAATCTCCAGGCATCTGTTGCTGAGGGCTGCCATGACAAGTTGCTCCCAAACTGGGTGGTGGCTAAGGACAACAGAAATTTAATCTCTGAGTTCTGAAGGCCAGAAGCTCCAAATGAAGGTGTAGACAGAGCTGGGCCTTTCTGGAAGCTCAGAGGGGGCGTGTGTCCATCATATCTAGCTTCCTGTTGCTTCAGCGACTTGGTGTCCAAGCTGTGTTTTTTGCCTTCTCTGTTTCAGGATCTGCATCTCAGCTCTTCCTTTCCTCTCTTTCATAGAGACATTGGTCATTTGATTTGGATTCAGTTACTTCCCCTAGTTGATTCAAGATGATCTCATCTTAGTATTATCAACTGAATTTGTCCAGACCCTGTCTCAGTTAGTGTTTCTATGGCTGTGAAGAGATGCCATGACCACAGCAACTCTTATACAGGAAGACTTTAATTGGGGCTAGCTTATAGTTCAGAGGTTTACTCTATTATCATCATGGTGGGAAGCATGGCGGCATGCAGACAGACATGATGCTGGAGAGGTAGCCAAAAGTTCTACATCTTGATCTGCAGGCAGCAGGAAAAAAGACTGTTCCACATTAGGCCTAGCTTGGGCATCTGAGACCTCAAAGCCCACTTCCACAGTGACACACTTCCTCCAACAAAGCCATACCTCCTAATAGTGCCGCTCCCTATCAGCCAAGCTTTCAAACACACCAGTCTATGGGAGCCATTCCTGTTCAAACCACCACAGAGCACATGACCAAATGTACCAGGTACCAGGATTTGGGAACGTGTTTGGGGAATATGCATTAGGAGTGTATGTGCAATAGCTCCTGCAAGATAAATAAATACCTAAGCCCTGAGTCATTGTGAGTCTTGCCTCCATGGCTATCCATGATGTAGCCCCTACCAACATTTGCTTCCTGCTCCCTCAGTTGGCCCCATTATCACTGCATCCATCATGACCGGCCATCAAACACCTGCTGCCAGCTCCTCTATTGCCACAAGGCCATTTCCCTGTCTTCTCTTCGCTTTGCTGGGACTGGCTCCTTACAAGGAATTCTATTCAGCCCTGCCTCCCATCTGACCCGTCACCAACTGCCAAGGCAGTGTTCTTACTGTTATAAGTGAAGTTTTACATCACATTTGACTTTTGCATATTAAATAAAAAGTTCAACTGATGATTTTTAAATTTTTTATTTGTTCTTTGAGAAGTCGTATACATATAAATGTGTTTTAATCATATACACCCCTACTCCCCACTTCCAACTTTCCCTTCTAGACTCTCTGTCTCCCCTTCTCAACATTATATCTTCTTCTTTTTTTTTTTCTTTTATAATCCACTGAGTTCATGAGCCGGGTAAGGTGACACACACCTTTAATCCCAGCACTCATTAGGCAGAGGCAGGGGGGTCTCTGTGAGTTCCAGGCCAATCTTATCTACATAGTGAGTTCCAAGACAGTCAAGTCTACACAATGAGACTCTGTCTCAATAAAAAATAAAAAATAAAATATATTTCACTGAATCCAGTTAGTGATGTCTTTATGACCATAGATGGAGGACCACCTACTGGAGCAAGAGCAATCTGCAAGTAGTCACATCTCTGCAAAAAAAATGACCTCTTTTCCCCAGCAGCCATCAAGTCTAAGTGCTTCTTAGCTAGGAATAGGGCCTCATATGTATTCAAGTATGTGGTGTCTTGGGCAAAAAGTCCTTGCCATCAAGTTCTGGTGGGCAAACTTAGAGCAATGACACTAGCTTATTTTGTTAGAGGGGCCTCTGACCAAGAACTTGAAAGGAGGAATCTCACAACTGTCACTCAGCTTTTTGTTTGATAACATGCAGCTTCTGAACAGTTGTCAATTTTTCAATCCAGAGATTCATGCAAGACCCTGCACTCCAGGCTTCTCTCTGGTAGCACTGTCCTGGTTTCTGGTGTTGCAGCGCAAGACTGGCCCTGAGCAGAAGCTGTACCAAACACTTCTCTCAATTCTACCCTCATTTGCCCCCAGGCCTGTGGCACATACTTATGCCAATACTAGGCCCTATTGGCACTTGAGTTTATTCTCTAGCCTCAGAGTGAATCATTCTCCCCACCACCTCCTGGGAATCCTGAGCCAAACCTGTCCCTCCCATTTGCTCCCAAGGAAGAGAAGCCAACACACACACACACACACACACACACACACTCCTCCCACACTACTTGACTTGGGTGTTCTTTTTCGGTTTCCCTTTCTCAAGGTCTATTCTGTACCCTATAAATGCTGTTCACCTTTAAGCCACAGCATTGCAGCCACAGCAGAAGGCTGCTGCTACTCAGAAAAGCACCACCTTACCCTGAAATCCCTAAACGCTTCTCATTTCTCCTTGCACGTTTCTGTGCCGAGGCTGTGGCAGGTGCTTGCTCCCTTTAACCTGATGTCACCAATACTAAAACACCATAGAGAAGAGAAACCACTGATAGAATGTGTCCGAACCAATATAGGTCCTAGAGATGATTCTTTATAGGCAAAGGCTTGAGATCTCACTAGCCTAGGTTTTGTGCATTCGGTAAAGCTGCAGCATTTTGAATCATTGTGATGTAAATTATGAATGAACAGCAGGAATGGACACGTGAAATAAAGAGCTATAATAAAATAAGAGCTGTTGAAGGTGTTTAGGAAAGCCCAAGTTTCTTGAGGTTGATGTGTAGGAGCCTCCTTGACCTTAAGGTCACCAATAGCACAGGCTGTGGGTATGTAGGCTTGGGCAAAAGGCTTCATCCCATTTTGCTTCTTCTTCATGATACAGTTGAGCAAACCAAATGGTTAATAGGTATGACGTGATTAAGACAAGCCACTGGCACCAGTAAACATTAGGGACTTTGGAGCGAGAAAGTCATTTTCATTCCTAAGAGAGGAAAGAGTCCTGATAAGGAGACCTCAAAACTGAGCTGTTACAAGGACCAAACCATGAGTTGGAGAGCAGTTATACTCCAGCTGACAGGAAGCTTGAGCCACAGTGAGGTCCAGACGAATGTATTGCCCACTGTTTCAAAACAGCCAAAAAATTGAGTTTTTGTGAAATGTTCAATGTTGTTCTGTTGTTGATTCATTTAGCACATTTCACCACATTATTCATTCAAAATGCAAATATGGACCATCACTGGACGTCTTTGGTCAAAAGGGAAAGGATTCAGTCTCTTGCTAATGTTCTCCCCGACTGCTGGGTGGGGGGGAGGAGAGAGGATGGAATTTTACTCACCAGCTTACCCCAGAACGCTGCCTTCCCCCATTACAGATTCCTCTTCTAACAATCCACCGTTCTTCACTTTCTCCTTAAATGGCTAAAAAGATTGAAACCAGCCATCAGCCATCCAAGAAAATTTTAATTGAAAGAGTAAATTGCTGCAATTACTCCTCTGCCTTCCTTGGAAACCTGTTTTCTAGAAGCACGTGGAGCTTCCAAATTCTTCCCAGTTCCGTTACCAAAACTGAAGCCTCGGGCTGAAGGAAACCCACCCAAGCCCACGGTTTCCCTGCAGTGATCAAAGACCATGGTGGGACGTCCTATTTGGTTGCCCGGCTTCAAAGCTTGCCCCCGCTGGCCTCCGCTCGCCTTTCCTTCCACAGGGTCAGCTCGGCCTCATTTCCAAGGATACAGTTTGTCCGTTTTTTTCCCCAAAAATGAGCTGTACACGTTAGAGCCATTTCAGCTGTCTGTCCTGACCAAGATGGTCTTCACAGCCGAACAGACAAAAGAGGGTCATCAGGTGTTCAGCTTTCATGGTGGTCAAGCATCTCCTGGTCAAGAAAGCAGTGCAATTTAACTAGGAAACCCATCCTGTCTGGACAAGACTGTGACTATTCTGTTCCCTCACAGCCACGCGTCTGTTCTTTACACCACTGCAGTGCATTTTTGCACCTGTATTGTTCTCTATTACATCCTGCGGGTGTGACCTTGGGATATCTGTACTTTCCTTTGAGACACATGGTTCTTAGTTTTGCAACAAATGAACCCACTGTGTGTTGTGGTCAATTGAAAAAAGGCAGCTCTTTGAAGGTTGGATTTTAAGGGGTCTGAATTAAGAGAAAAACATTTGTTTAGCTTATTTACTGTGATGAAAGGACTATTACATTTGCTCATAAACTGGTCACAATTTGGGAGATGGTAGTTTCTTTACAGCTTCAGAAGTGGCCCACTGAGCACCAACATATTTTCCGTGTTGGTTCGGTAATAAAATAATGTTCAGTAAATGAAAGCCCTTGGCATTGGTTTGGATTTCTTTTCTGAACTTTTCATACAAAACATTTCTGTTCTATTAGTATAATCCTATTTGGCTTGCTTCTCTTGGCCAAAGAAAAGGGGGGGGAGGAAACTATTATGAGAGAGGCAGGAACAAAGGATTTCCCACCACTCCTTGGGCCTTTGATCCCTGCCTGGTCATAACAGGCCTCAGACAACAGCCAATAACTTCCGGCTTCAAAGGAGGAGAAACAGGCTTAAAGTGAATGCAGCTCCCAGTGATGGCAAGGGGCTTGTGGCTGTTCTTCTGACCCCCCCACACAACCACTTTCCGCCCTCTGTGATGGAGACAATTACCATTTTACCTACAGAGAAATCCCCACTACTGTTTTATGGCCAGTGAATTTGCCTGCCCGTGTCTAACACAGGCATGGTGTTGAACTTTACCATTTCACACTGTGTGTGTGTTAAGATAAAGAATGGGAAGCACTGAGAACCTTTTGTTCTATGAAAGAAAAACAAAACAAAACAAACAAAAAAAAAAAAAACACCAATAGATTTGAAATGATCTACCACAGCAAGGTTTTGATACATGAGTCTTATTCCTGATGTAGCAACTGTTTTACCTGGAAAACTAAAACTAAAAATTTGATGCTAGCCTGGATCGTCACAAACAAGAAAAAAAGGAGACATAATTTTGGGAAATTTTTCTAGCTCAGCAACTCTATCAATGTTCATTTAACCTTGGGACTAAGCTGGACTGTCATTGCTAGCAGATTAGCTTGGGAACCTGCTAAAACCCTTAATTTTTTTAGACCAGACTTTTTCTGAGTATTAGGTACCTCTTCTCTCATTTCCATGGCCTTCCACATCCTCTTCCTCCTCTCTCTTCTGCTCCTTCCCTACCCAATCCATCTACTACATCTTCATTGTGAGGACTGGGAAAGCCCTGGCCTGCCAGGGTACCAGTAGGAAGAATATGCTTGCTTGAGAAGTTAGACCAAGGGATACAATCCCCACTAAACATGAGGAGATGAGCTGTTTCTCACAGGCAATGCTCAATCTTTCCCGCCATCCTTTTTCTTTTTCTCTGAGTCCTTTCCACTCACATCCTGTCTTACCCAAGCCTCTTACCAAATTTTAGTCAAAACCATTCTCCTTGGAAAGTGCATGCCCTGAATCTCCTTAGAAAGATTTGTTCTCCATCTCAGAATGCCGCTCAATTCTCACACACATTTTAAGCAGCAAATAAGTAAGACGGCAGACCATGAACTGCATGCCCGGCCTTAAATTCATGTGGCGTTCACTGTCCAGGGCAAGAACGTATTCATGTAACGGAGTTTCTTTGAGTATCCACTCTATCCTCAACATCATGCTAAGCCCTGCATTGTGGCAGATTGTTTTTAATGAATAAAATTTACTCTAGCAAGAAGAGAAGATGACACATGTATCTGTATGACAATGCAGAGTGTGATGAGTGTCATGAAAGATATATAAACTCATTCTACAATTCAAAAGAAGAGGCAGATGACTTCTCTCCCCGGGAATTGCTTCAAGAGTTTGCTTATTGTGCCAGCCTAGAGGAGATGCCAATCTCCATCACATTAGCGTCTGTGGTCCTGGAGTCATCTGTCTGCTTCTCCCACTTGTTGCCTTGGTATTGTTGACTCCCATTTGCAGATGCTTCCGTCTTGTCATGATAACTAGATTACAGGCTCCTAATGGGCTGGATCTTGTCATATTTTATTCCCTTGCTCCACGGCTTCCTACATAATGGTCATGCAATAAATATTTGATTTTCCCCCAACAAATTCTTATTTAATTCCTCTCACTTTCCACACTCTCTGGTGTATGCAGGGCAGTTAAAAATATAAACAGAATTGTAATATCCATTGCTTTTGTAAGTGAAGTCCATAGTCCAGTGTTTCTGCAATACAGTGTGTAGCACACCAACACACAGCACCTTGAGAGTCAAAACAGTGTTAACCAACTTCTGCAGAGCGGGTGCTTGCAGAGTACTGTCTCTGTGTGAGGGCGGAGTCCAGGAGAGTTTGTAGGGCAGTGGCAATTTGCCAGATGGACAGACAGAAGTATTCCTGGTGCAAGAGAGAAATGCCCAGAGGCCTAGAACAATAAAGGAATAAGAAAGAGAAGTTGGGGTAGGAAATGTCTTTATTGGTCTTACAAATATCTTACCATAATGTCTGTCTATGTATGCATAATATGGATTTAATTCAAAAACCATCCTTGCAGTAGGGTTCTGTCAAGGAACATACATATTTTTAACATATATGTGTGTATGTGTGTGTATATATATTTACATATATATATGTATCACATATAATATTTATTAAATTGGCTTACTTCAAAATAGTAACAACTGCCTTACACTTGAGAGGCTAAGCACCCAGTAGTTTCTTGGTCCTTTAGGCTTGGTACTGTAGATGATGGGTTTTGTTGTTGTTCTTGTTGTTTTGTTTTGTTTTTTACTCTTTGCTCTTTGGGGGCCCAACACCCAGCTTCCAGATAAATACACAGAGACTTATTCTTACTTATGAATGCCTGGCTTTAGCTTGGCTTGTTTCTAGCTAGCTTTGCTTACTTAGATTATCCCATCTACCTTTTGCCTCTGGGTTTTTAACCTTTATTCTATATCTCTTTCTTTCCTTCTTACTCCATGGCTGGTTGTGTGGCTGGGTGGCTGGCCCCTGGTATCCTCTCCTTGTTCCTCCCTCTTCTCTCTTCAATGTATTCTCTCTCCCTGATAGCCCCACCTATCCCTCTCTTGCCTAGCTATTGGCCATTCAGTTCTTTATTAGACCATCAGGTGTTTTAGACAGGCACAGTAACACAGCTTCACAGAGTTAAACAAATGCAACATAAAAGAATGCAACGCATCTTTGCATCATTAAACAATGTCCCACAGCATAAATGAATGTAACACATCTTAAAATAATATTTCACAGCAGGGTACCTCAGCATCAGGAGTCGTCCCACAATGGCTGTCTCATACTAGAGAGGAAGAGAACCCAGCAGTTGCTTAGGCAACAAGGTTGGATGCCTCAGTAGTCCCAGTCTGGCCCTAAAGAACTAGAGGGTTCCTGGAGAGCTGCTGGTCCTCAGTCACTGACAAAAGCTGGAGATGCCGGTTCTGCTGTCAGCAAAGGATTCAGCAGCATCCACAACAGGGTGAACCTACTTGGTGGTGAGGGGGGGAAGCCAATCAAGAAAATGCAAATAACCTTCCTTCTGCCATGCCCTCTTTTATCTGGGGTGCCACTCACATTTGGGATGGGTCTTCCTTCATCAATTTATGTCAGTAAAGACAATTCCTCAATTGAGACTTCTTGTTTTGTGGAAGTTGACAGGACTAATCATCACAATCCTTAAGCATATCTTCCTCTTCAGCATATGATAGTGAATTGGAACCCAATTTCCTTTAGATTATGGTTTGGAGTCATGAATTTCCCCTTCCTTCTGCCTCATAGGACCTCTTGAATCAATGTCCCCCGAAAATAAGCATCTTAATCAGTTACTCCATCCTCGGTCCTGACTCTTCGGACTGTAAAGAAGCAATAACTTTAGCACACAGGTCATTGCCCATCAGACACACTATCATGACCGCTTATTAAGGAAGCATTCCAAGAATGTGCCTTTCAAGCCACCTCATAAGTTAGCACTAGAACTTGAAACTAGTAAGTCGAGGGGCCTTTCTAGCAAAAACTGTAGTCAATGGTCACTTGTACGAAGCTTCTCCAAGAGTTTCCAGGATTCCAGTAGGAAGCAAGCAAACTGCAGGGATTTGAACCTTCTCCATAGTCAGATATTCTTGTCACTCACCACTGCTTCCCTATGGCTACCTTACCTGCAAAAACTGATGGCAATCCTCCTATCCTTATGCTGTCTAGAGACTTTTCTCCAGGGTAATGTAAAGATGTGGGCCACTGGGCCGGTGGACATGGCACTTCAGATCTCCCTCTTCTATTGGGACAATTCTAAAGGTAGCAACTTGGCCAGCATTTCTGAAGTCCTGTTGAGTGTGATTTGAATTTAAGTAAGTACCCAACTGAAACATTAAGAGATGAGAAATGAAGGTGAATCTCCCAGCTCATAAAATTAATAAACAAATTATGTAGGAGTCCAGTCAAGGGGAGGAACAGCAACTCATTTCAAAGGACTCTTTTAGGTACTCAAGGGATATTGATGTCAGCAGGAAGTAAAAACATAAATGAGGTATGTGTCAAGGCAGGGTAGGGGTCAGATGTTCACAGCACGGATTTCTATTTGTCTTTTTCGTAGTAACAGTGCTTTCCAAGTTCCTACAGAGCAAAGAGTTTTCTCTAGAGTAGTGGTGACCGTGTTTTTACAAGTTTTGGAATAATCCAACTTGATTCTATCCTGCAAGCTGGGAACTTGATTCTAACATTGAAGCTAGGAAGTATCTGGTCCTAATTACAGCTCTGTCCTCTTTATCTCTCTTAGGATCTGTGCCAGGCTTTGGTCACAAGACACAGCTCAGGCTCCTTTTCTAGCTAATCTGATTTCTTTGTGCTATCATGTCTTCAAAGGCAGTCAGTGTGTCACTAAGACCTACCAAAGTCCCCACTGTTCCTTACTTCTGCTCTTCCCTGAAGAGGCCCTCTGTATCCCCCTCCCCCCATTCTACCTAGAGCCCCTCTGTACATCACAGCAACTGGACACCTTTCTCAACAATGGTGACTATTAATTTCCCACCCACAAATCCCTTCCTCCTCCTCCCCTCCCCCTTTGCCTTCCTCATCTTCTTCCTCCTCATACTCCTTGATCTGGTCTTGGTCTTGATCTCTCTAAAATGTGAGCAGGGAAAAAATTTAAGAGAAAAAAATATTAGCCAGAAAATTTCAATTATCTACAAAAGAGCCAAATTGAACACTGTATAACACAGTAATGTATTTCTCCATCACCTGGGGAAATGTTGGTGTTGAGGACAATAATTATAATGGCTTCCAGATCTTTGGGAAATCCTCAGAAGTGGGGCCAGCTGTGATTTCACAGTGTTTCGGCATTTATTGCTCTATTCTCTGAGATTATAGCTCTCTGTAACTTTGCTGTGGTTGAACCAAGAAAGAGAGTATACACAGATCTCTAAAGAAATGAAGATTCTTGTCTGCGGTCTGTCCTGCCTCCTGAATCCATGTTGATGTCCGTGGTCCTGCTACTTGCTGCAAAGGGCCATGTTGTGGTTCATGGTTCTGCTCCATCCAGGGATCACGCTGATGTCCGTGGTCCATGTTGCCACTGAAGGCCAGACAGATGTCCATGGTCTGTGCTGCTACCTGAAGCCATATTGATATCCAAAGGCTGTGCTGTCACTGGGGGTCATACTGATGTCAGTGGCCTATGCTGCTGGCAAGGATCATAATGGGGTCTGTGGTCCATGCTGCAGCCAAGGATCATGTTGATGTCCATGGTGGTCTGTGCTGCTGCTGGAGGCCATGTGGATGTCTGTGGTCCATCCTGCAGCCAGAGGCCATGGAGATGTCCATGGTCTGTGCTGCCACCTGAAACCATGTTGAGGCCTGTGGGCTGTACTGCCACCTGGAGCCATGCTGGTGTCTATGTCTGGTGTTGCCGCCAGAGGCCATTATGATGTCTGTGGCCTGTGCTGCCTCCAAGGCTATGATGGTACTCATGGGTCCTGTAGCAGCAGAGGGCCACGTTGCTGTCCATCGTCTGTCCTGCCACCAGAGAGAGAGAATGCTGAGGTTCATGGCATGTGCTGATGCAGGAGGCCATGTGGATGTCCATGATCTGTGCTACTGACAGAAGCCAGGTGGAAGTCGACCATCTGTGCTTCCATGACGGTTAAAGGCAAGGGAGCTAGTTTTACAGTGATATTGATGACTGCAGACTCACCGTTGAGAAAGGGAGACATAGAAGGCTATCCCCCCCACCCCACCCTCACCGTGCTCCCAAGACAGTAACAGCCTAGACAGAAAACCATTGAAGAAAACTCTTTAAAATTGTGATAAGGATCCTGAAGTGTAGCTCTCCACAGCTGATGGTTTCTGCCACTGATGTGGGTGGGGAAGGACTCAGTTATCTTTAAGGGGCTGGCCACTGAGAGTTTGACCATGCTCCAGTGAGCATATGAGCAACACAAATTGGACTTGTTTTTTTTTTTTTTCCATTGTTGTTGTTTGTTTGTTTTATTTTGGTTTTAGGGTTTTGTTTTTGTTTTTTCTTCTTTTTTTGGAGGAGGAGGAGATCACTAGGGGGGATTCTGGGAGGACTAGGAAGTGAATGTGATCAGGGTGCATTATGTAAAGTTCCCAAATAATCAATAAAAATATTACATTAAAAAAAAGAAATGAAGATTCTATGACAACATTTTTAAAAGTGTGTGTGTGTGTGTGTGTGTGTGTGTGTGTGTGTGTGTGTGTGCGTGTGTGTGAAAACACAGGCCAAAAGAAGGCATCAGATCCCAGAGCTGGAGTTCCAGATGTTTGTGGCCCACTTGACATGGGCTGAGAACCAAATTCCAGCAAGAACAGCAAGCGTGCTAACCACAGAGAAATCTCTCCAGTTCATCCAAGAAAACTTTGAAGAAAATTTAGGAGTGTGGTGTCTTTTATAATGCAAAGTGATTTTTAATTAAATTTCTAAGAACTTCATAAACAAGTACTATATTCACATCATCCATACCCCTCCCTTCTCCCTCCAACTCCTCTCTGTTCATCTCTCTTTCCTTTCCCTACCGTACCTCTCCTCAGCATCAGCCCGCATCATCTATCACAGAGTCGATCTGCTTTGTGCAGGCCAGATGAGGAAAGACTGAGATGGGAATAAATGTCCCCAAAGGTCAGAAGACTAAAGGGTATCAACACATCTTAGTGATTGTGGGACACTAAGAATCCTGGAAAAGGAAACAAATGGACTGAGTCTAGGGCTTAGTTGGATGCCCTTATGAGATCCCAGTCTTGAAGTTATGGCTCTTCTAAAGCCAAAGGATGAAAGAAAATGAGACAATGTTAGTTTATTCCATCAATAATAATAAGAATGGGGTCTGCTTTGCCAGCATGACAGGCTAAGCTAGTAGAATAGGTTTTCCCTAGCTTTGATCTCAAGGAAGCTGTACAGTCTATTGTCAGAAGTTTGTTCACACTGGGAGCTAAACAGTAGTGTCTGGGACTGTCTTCAGGGGAGTGACCAGGATGGAAATGGATGGGTGGCCCACTGGTTGATCCACCTGGGGATTTCCACTTGAATTGAATGACTGAAGCCTGAATGGAGAATGCTTCATCAGCTCCCCAGCCCATCATAGGAGTAGAAAAGGGATTTCAAGAGGGCTCTTCTTAGACTCCTTTGGCTTCGCCCTCTGAATCTGGGGGAAAGGTCCTTTCAGAAGGGCCTAAGCAGCCCTGGATTTTACCTGGTGGTTTCTCCGTGTTCTCTCCTCATCTTCTTCACAGCTCAGTCAATGCTCCACCAACATCCCTGCCACCTGATTCTGTAAATTCAAACCATCCTTGGTCCCTAGTCTCCGTAACTGCTATCATCTCCATTCAGCCAGTCACAGAATTCTAGCTAATCACCTCTGAAATACTCCTTGACTCGGCTTCTCCCTTTGCCTATGTCTTACTCGTGTGCTGGGCCACAGTCACCTCAAGTCCAAAACCTGATTCCATAAACATGCGCTTCTGTGACCTGCTCACAGACGAAAACACACTGATGTCCTCTCATCCCTCACCAGTCGGATCTGTCTTCTATGTTTTCAGATAACCTCTCTTTTGTGTGTCAGCTCTAACTCTGGTCAATGGTTGGCTTCTCATGGTCTAGCTCACACCAGCCTTCCCAGCCTTGCCTTCTTGTCTTTGCTATTCATTCCTGCGTACCTCAGGCTACTCCCTCTGCAAATGTAGATACTGATTTCACCATACTGAACACTCAGCTTTTTTGACAAGCCACGTTCTTACTAGTCCCTACCATTGGACTACCCTTCCATCTCTTTCTGTCAAGACACTCCCTCTTGGAAGCTTTGAGCTCTCACATTTGGGGCTGCTATAAATATTCCCTACCTACCAGTAGGGAGATCCACTTGTAATAGATATGGAGCTGGGGGGACAAGATGGCACATGGAAACTTAGGGCTATTTCAGGGCTTCATTCCCTTTTCTCCCATCACAGGTCAATCATGCACTGACATGGGTCTGGCATTCATGTGAACATTGCAGCCACGCACCCAACTTCTGTCCACAATCTTTCTTTTAAACGTCTGTCTCCATCCAATCCACAGGCGTGGCAGAGGTGACATCATTAATATTATATGCTCTGGAGAGCTGTGTCTAGGATGAAGCCAATCCATGTCCAAGAGACTTCTGAAAAGGTGAATGCAGGATATTCAGTGATGAACACCCTGAGTAGGCTGGAAACAGCATGCTTTAAACGGGAGTTACCCTGCTGGCCTCAAGACTTCTAATTAGACCAGATGGGCCCTCCAGTAGTACATTGCTAGCTGGGGGAAGCTGGCCTGACTTGGGGGGAAGTACCGCTCTTGCCATGATTTTAATCTCCAAATGAAATGTACCTGCCAAGCTTAATCACCACGAGTTAAGCAGCCCTTAGCACAGCATGTAGTAGCTGTTCAATAAATATTGGCTAAATAAATTAAATGCATTACAAATTTAGGGAGACAAAGCAGGGATTCTAGGAGGATTGATAAAAATATGTTAAGTTCAGAAAACATTTATTGATCCCTCATGAGTCAGGCACTAATGGAAGACTCAAAATAAGTGAGTTGTGGCCCTGCATTTAACAGGTTACAACAGTAAATGTGATGGCCTTTAACCGGGCGGTGGTGG
>CABHPP010147971.1:0-29735 GCA_902168425.1 Peromyscus attwateri
GTGACTTGAAGGTCACTTAACAACATTATATGACTTATTCAAAATAATGACCACTAAAGTTCAAATGGCTAATGACTTGACAGAGAAAATGTACAGTTATGAGCATGGTAGGACAATGTATGGAACTGATTACATAGGAATACAGTTAACTAACAGGCAGAGCTCATCCTTCACTGGTAACAAATGTTTTTTTATTGTTTATTGACAGTTCTGATTTTGTTCTACAACCACAACAGTATTTTATGCTGTGAACTATCACTGATAGAGATTATCAGGTATTCCTCTCAGTAATCAGAAATGAACGCCTTCCAGAAGAAAGCAAGCACATTTGATGTGTGAATGCTCAGGTGGCCGGAGGTCTGTGTGCCTGGAATCAGACATCCAGCCACTGATTGTGTTCATAAATTGTCAAGTCTGATTTCTCCTGGCCAGTTGGCCTCTGGAAGCACATGATGCTCTAAGAACCCAGGAGTCAAATTGGTACCAGCTGAAGAGATGGCTAACAGGCTTAGTGCCAAGGCAAACAAAAAAGATACAGCAAAAAAGGACAATTCCGGAGGAGAAGCAAAAAAAAAAAAAAAATAGAACATAGCAAAGAGTGGTTCCATAGTTGCTTTAAAGGATAAGAGTGAAGAGATTTTCATGTGCTGCCACAAAGTTCAAGAGGTGTCCTCTTGTTACGCTCGAGGGAGGAATAGAAGCCTTCCAACTGGCTACAGTAGGAGCATACCAAGAAACCTCAGCCTGTCACATACAAGATTTCCATAAACTGACATTCTACATTTGGCTCCTTCTTAGCTAGATGGTACAAAAAAACTGAAATCCAAGATCCATCACTGGAATTACTTATCTTCTTCAGGGTTACATTTGATGTTTATTATTCAACACTAAAATTTGGAAGTGATTATATAATGAAGCAGCAGTTGGCTATAGGCTGAAGGTGTGTGATTTCCTCCTCAAAAATCCTATACATAGAAATCCAAGCTTTAATGTTACTTCCAGATGTCCTTCTGGCAAACTTTTTTATTCATCCAGATCTGCCTTTTATACTATGGGAATGATTACATACTGCAGAATAGAAATGTTTTTGAGTCTAGAAATGGATAGGAGATACTAGTGAGATGTATTTAAATGATTTTCCAGTCCCATGATACAGATGGCAGAAATAGTGCGGACTCCACCCATAGCTTCATTTCCTTATTTAAATACATGCCCCTCATTCAGTACTTGGTTTAATCTTTCTCTGACTTATGTGTTTGAGAGCAAGGGGGCCACTAATGAAGCCACATATATTTTGAAAAGTGATTAACTAGGTGCAGAAGAATTGGCAAGTGCTCAAAAAATAAAGCTTGGTGTTTGGAGCAAAACTGAACTATTTCAAAATCGTATTCAGTGTACATTTCAGTAATCCAACGAACTAAAGAGAACTCTATTTGTTCAGCTGGAAAGATGTTCCTCTTGGCATGACAGCAAATATACAAAAGCAATGAGAGAAAGTGAAAACATTTTCAACGTTTCAAGTATAAGGAAGAAATATACTGATAGAAAACCTTCTTATAATGATTTAAACCTTATTCTTATATATTTTTGTTTCTGGAATTATTCTAAAATTAGTTATTAGATGAATATTTGGAAAGTGTTTGACTTGGCACCAGTTCTCACATCTTATACATACCTTTTCTACAGAATTTTCCCTCCCTCTTTCCACTGTATTTCTGTTTTTGTAACCTAAGTTACCAAAATGTTAAACAAATTGTCGTTATAAATCACTGACACAAGTCTGCCAGATAAACAAACGGGTGCTGGGGTTATGGCTCAGTGGGTAAAGTGCTGGCTGCCCAAGCACAAGGACTTGAATTTGGATCCCTCTCCCCCAAACTAGAGTGAACCTGGTGGCATGTGTCTGTCATTACATCACTGGAGGGCACAGACAGGAAGATCACTGGAGTGTATTACCTGGACAGACTAGACAAAACACTGAGATTGAGGTTCAGTGAAAGACTCTTCCTGAAACACTAAGAGGAAAACAATAGAGAACGATACTGGAAGTCAGTCTCTGAACACCACACATGCATACACAGACAAGTGCATCTGAACGTACAAGTGCATGCACATGCATGTACACACACACAAACACACACACACACACACACACACACACACACACACACACACACACTTGGTGGTGTCCATATCAGAGGAATAGTGGGTGGCAATTGAGGTTCGGGGTGTCAGCCCACTGACAGGCCACCTCCTGGAATCTCGGTTGGGTAGGGCGCTGGGACCACAGATCCTGGAATGTCTTGACCTGTGGATTGTTCTTGTGTCGATGGCTTCCTTCCTAAGCTGTACTGTCTGATTGATAGTGGTGGTGTTGGTTTATACGGAGTTTTGATGAGTGAAGGTGGATACAGGGAGGTGTTGCACAGCTGGGACCTATGAATTTTACTTAGGAGCTGCATGGGTCATAGATTAAGCTGATGATTAGGAGAAACAATTGAGTTCCAGGAGCTAGGTTGGCTCAAATTCCTTTAATATTAATGTTGAAAGATATAGTCACAGATTTCGGTGTGCATTATTAGCTGAAACAAAGCCTTATAATAACTTTAGTTTAAATCAAATGTTTTGATAATAGCCTTAAGATGAAAAACCCCAGAATATAATCTAAAGTTCACAAAGACACATAGCTGAGGTCAAAAATACAAAGCAGCCCAAATTTTACTAACTAACCTGTTTTCTTGCTAGGATTGGTTGATGATCAAAAGTGGTGATTAGTTCCTTGTACCCATTCCTACCTTCAGTCTCCTGATATAAAAAAAGCTATTGATGAATGGGTATGCACTCTAAAGATCTAAAGTACAGCTAATTGATTAATTTTTATCTATAAGGTTCATGTTTGTGATTCTTTAAGATTACATAGGGTAAATATTAGAATGAACAGCTGTTTTTTAGAAGTACTTTGAGCTTGAAGAATCCTTCTATAAAACAGTGATTGTTTTGTTTAAAGGGCTTTGCAGCCATCCCATTCCTTAGGTCACAAGATGCCTCAGGCACCCCTGAGGATTTTGTATTATTGTGTACTGCACACAATACATAATAAAGGACTAGAGTCATGGAGGAATGTGATGCTCTCCTTCAGTAAGACATGTAAATTAAGATTAGGGGACCTTGGTATGAAGAAATACTTTGTGTAACAATCAATAAATACACATTTGTATGGCTGTTCAAGGTCCAGTCCAGTTCAGTCCATCAGAAGAGGCTGGACCTTCCTGCTGTCACATAGGCCTTAAAATTTCATCTTGGAGTCTTTTTCTTCAACCTACAATGGAAGAACATAGAAGGAACACAGAAGAATAGAGAATAAAGAAGGAAATCATCAAGAGAGAGTATGAGTGTCTTTTTTCCCTAACTCCCTCAGATAGAAAAGTCTGGTACACACTGACACTGGATTTCCCTTTGAGCCCTGACTGCTGGAGGCTAGCCCTCCAGGCAGCGATACTACTCTGAAACAAATATACCAATGAATGAAATGAAAAATTTTAAGATGCATGTTGACATTGCATATGGCAATATTTTTAAATTATTTCCTTATATTCTCATTTTATAGAAATGAAAATTATTAGGGAATAAAAATTGCAGTTGATATAAAAAATAAAACAATGTGTTCAATGATGTCATTACTGAAAAAAAATGATTAAATAGCATTATTTCCCAGTCTTGGTGGCTAGGTTTTAAATTTTTATGTGCAGCTAATTTTGTGTGGTTAGGCTAAATTATTTTTTGTGAAGCATGAATCATGATTCAGTAAAATATGTTAAAATTTATTTAGTGGTATATATTTAAGAAGATAAGCATATACATGTATGAGCACATATGTACATAGATTTTAAATATATACCCCTAATAAACACACACACACACATATATATATATAGATAGATAGATAGATATAGATAGATAGATAGATAGATAGATAGATAGATAAATAGAAAGATAGAGAGAGAGTAGTGTAATGTCATATACTGCATGATAGTATTTACATCAATGACAGACCATCCACATAATTGTGATTTCATGAAACAATGGAATTGAAATTTTTTCTATTGTCTATTATTATACATTAGATGTGAGATAATAAATACTTGTTTTAGGTATGACTAAGTAAATAAATGTACCATACTGCCTGTTGTATCAAGTATAACACAACTATATACATAATTTTATTAGATAGTAATAGTAATTGACTATATTATGAGTTTAATTATTTACTATTTTTATGATTAGTTTTAAGTGCACTTCTGTCTCCCATTTACTGTATCTGTGATTTCATGAAGAGGCACCTCAACATATTGACCTATTCACTCAGGATGGTGTAAGTATACTCTACGGTGCTTATATAAGTATAAAATCTCCAGCATGTGTCATAACATACCGCTATGTTGAAAGCATGTGTGAAATAATGTGTGACTCTGTGTGTTTACCTCTTTTTAATGGCTATGTCATTGTCTTCTGTATAAACAGGTACATAATTTTCACTGTTATGATACTGATGACTTGTTATTCAAATTATTAAAACAAATATTTGGAAATTAACTGTTTTGTGCACAATGTAGTGTTAGGACAGAATTGAGTAAGACACAATTCTCACCTTAAGAAGAAGATAACAAAGTTAAGTGAGTAGGAAGGTGGATGTGAAGTGTTTGGGACAGGGAAATAAATGTAATCAAAATACATTTTATAATTCTCAAAGTGTTAATTAAAATGAGGGGGAAAAGAAAAGTATAACATAGTAGAAGAGACTGCGACATAAATGATAGTTTGTTTAAATTTTTGACAGCTTTGATAGTGAGCTAAGTCATTACCAATGACTAGAAAGTCAGACTTTCATACCTCCAGAACTGCCTTTTCAGGGAATTTTGCACAACAAAAATGGTCTACGTATTACTTTCAAATTTAGGGTGGTACCATGGAATTTCTATGATACAGAGATAAGCTTGTTCAGTGAAAACTACAAAGTGGTTTATAGATCTTTTGGAAGTTTCTCACATTGGGCAGTGGTTAAGGGAGCCTTTGAAAGGAATTAGGTAGAAAAAGTAGGGCTGTACTGCTAGATACTTACTCTACTCCTGAATGGCACTCACAACTCTGTAGGGATATTTACTTCAGGATATTTTCCCACTTTCCTGCTAACTAGCTAGGTCAACTGTATGAAAACAAAATTGATTGTAAATAACCTTAAACCAAACTGGTGAGATGGCTCAGTGAGTAATGCTATTACACAAGCCTGATGGCCTCAGAACTCACTCAAAGAAGAAAGGAGAGCACCAACTCTACAGAGAGTGATTTTCCGACCTCCACAAGAGGTATCTAATAAATATATGCTGATGCTGCATGGAAAGAGTCATCATTCTCTCCTCAGATGAGCCACACCAAACATCCAACTTCTGAGTTTTATGCTTCTATTAGTCTTGCCTAGAGGGCATATGTGATAACAGTCTAAATATAAAAATGCTACAAATTTATATAACATTATATAAATGATGGACCAAAGGTAATTTAAAGTATTTCAATAAACTCTTGGTTTTCCATTGAACTCTTAATATATCTATTAATGATATACTAAGAAAGAAGATATCTTTATATATATATATATATACATATGGATATATACTTATACACACACACACACACACACACACACACATACACACATACATACATGTTTTCCCCCTGGGGAAAACCAAATACTACTACCCTTCCATTAAAGGAACATAGCAAGAAAATGACTCAGTGATATTCTATTATACCCATAGATCAGTGCTTCACACAGCCATCATCAGGAGAGCTTCGTCTTGTAAATGGGAACTAACACAAAGACCCATAATTGGACAATTTGCAGAGAGTGAGAGATTTTGGAACACTCAGTCCTAAGCAGGATGCCTTTGTCAGATCCCTCCCACAGAGCCAGAGCTCTGTGAAAGAGGAGATGGAAATATTTTAAGAAATGGGGATCATGGATAACTCCAAGCAAACAGTGTCTTCCAGACACAACAGGACTGATGTAGATATGAACTCACAGATACCATGGTAGCATATACAGGTTCAAGGCAGGAAGGACCCAGCACTGTGAGATGGAGAAGTGGGGGCAAGGGCTCCTTTCCCCAACCAAGAAGCTATTTCCAATTGACAACTACTTTCAAAGGAAACTTTTGTTTATCCAGTGGATTCTCACTGTGTATTAACAACACTTAAGGGTAGGCCCCATGCTCAGAAGTAAATGGCCAACACAATATAAACTCAATGGTAGTTTTTAGATTTGTTTGTCTCATATTGCTTTGGGAATTTTTATTTTGTTTTGTTTTCCTGGCCTTTTTCTTGTATATAATGGTTGCCAGTTTTGTGATTTTATGCATGTGCTTTATTTGTGTGTGTATCTGTTTCTTGTATTGTTTTTCTTTATTATGTTTTTTTTCATTGCTCTAAAGAGGGACTTGGGTAGGTAGGGAAGCAGAGATGAGGATTTGGGAGAAACTGGGGGAGGTGCAACCTTGATCAGAATGTACTATATGATAAATTATGTTTACAATAAAAAAGAACATTTACCTGAACAAGAACTTTGTTATCATTTTAAAGACCTTCCCAGGGTACAGATTAACTGGAGATTCAACTTCTGTAACTCTAATTACTTTTGGGGTGGTTTGACTGACTACCAAAGCTTGACATGGACAATAAATGCACAATGACAATATATATATATATATATATATATATATATATATATATACTATTACTAAATTTCCCCTCAATTTGTATTTTAGGTAAAGTTATTCTTGTCAAACGAGACAATGAACTGTGTTAATTTAACAGATGTGTCTCGGTGCTATAAAAAGATTTCTGTAGACGAGTTTCTAAAATCTTATTAACTAAGAAACACAGAGCCAAATACAGGGGTGAAAGCCATAGAGATCAGAGAAATAGAAATAGTCACCAACTAACCTTAGCTCACCACACTGCTGTAGCTTCCCAAGAGAACCAGTTTCTTCCTGTCTAACCTGTGCCTTTATTGCCTTGCTGTTCTGCCTTCTCATTGACTCTTAGCCTAGCTACTTCCTTGTCACTGCCTGTCTATACAGACCTCCAGGTCTCTATGGTTAGTACTGGGATTAAAGGTGTGTGTAACCACACTTGGCTGTGTCCTTGAACACACAGAGACTCTTCCTGCCATGTGATCAGATTAAGGGCATGTGCTACCACCACCTGACTTTTGTTTATGGCTAGCTATTTATGTCCTCTGATCTCCAGGCAAACTTTATTTATTAACATACGGATAAAATGTCACCACAGATTTCAACATATTTTACAAGTTTTTGAATATCATTGTATTGCCCAGTGCTATAATAAATATATAAAGAACAATGTATTCAACCTGTGTTCACCGAGCACTATGGTGATTCTCTTAGCAGGTCACATCACCACATCTCTGTAGTTTTATTAAAACCATCTCCTCCTTTTATGTTTCCAGGGATTAACAATAAACATCTACATCTTTTAAAACCTAGCTAAGTATTACTACTTATAGAAACCTCTCTTGTCTCCAATTTAGGAATATTGATCTATTCCTTCTACAAAAATATTTTATCAATTTATTTATGTATTTTTTATACAATTGTTGTGGAATATTAATTTAAGATATGTTACATTTGTTTATGTGGTGGAACATTTATTTAATGATGTGTTGCATTCTTATATGTTGCATTTGTTTAACTTTTGTGAAGCTGTGTTACTGTGCCTGTCTAAAACACCTGATTGGTCTAATAGAGAGCTGAACAGCCAATAGTGAGCCAGGAGAAAAGACAGGTTGACTGGCAGGTAGAGAGAATAGGTCAAAGGAGAAGGGAGGAGAAGATAAGGAACAAGAGAACAAGGAGAAGAGGATGATGCTAGGGGCCCACCACCCAGCCACACAGCCAGCCAAGGAGTAAGAATGAAAGTAAGTAAAGGAAGAAGTAAGAAAAGGAAAAAGTCCAGAGGCAAAAGATAGATGGGATAATTTAAGTTAATAAAAGCTGCCTAGAAACAAGTCAAGCTAAAGCCAGGCATTTATAAGTAATAATAAGTCTCTGTGTGTATTCATTTGGGAGCTGGGTGGTGGGCCCTCCAGAACAAAGAGCCATAAGAGTAAAAGAATAAAACAACCAACTACATACAAACTATCCATTTTGTAGTTGTGATGTCAGTTCCACAAGATAAAATTTTAACAGAAAGCTTCAAAATGAAAATATCCCAGGAGTTTGCAAGCCTGTACATGCTGATAATTTGAATATAAATTGTTGTATTAGTAGATTTGGGGTTCAGTTTGCTGGTATTTTAAAAGGTATATTTCAATCTAATATTTGCTCGGTATATGCTATACAATATAGATTAAGGCAAGTCATTTCTCTGAAATAACAGATGTCATGTTACCAATAAATTTCCTTTAAATTTGTTTGAAATAGGAACATACATGGTTTTTCTTCTTTGATATTTATGCTATTGGCTATGGATTGCTTCTATTTCTCTCTGCTTAAGTCTTACTTTTTTGGGTTTTTTGCTTTCCTAACAAAATTTCTTAACTTATATTTAGATATGGCCATCAATAACTGACCCTCAGATTCCAGTCTTCTTTGAGAGGATTTTTGAGTATAGTAGATAACTAGAAAAATGTGGATTCAGTTATTATTCATAGAGTCCTATTCTCTGTCTGGATTCCAAGGAAAACTTTCCACTTTTCAAATATTTTTGTGCATATAGAAGTTGTAAGAGTTTATTTGGGGGTTTTTATTTGTTTTTTCCTGATATTTTATTCAATATAATTTTGAAAACTCATCTTCCTCATTTGGCTTTATGTTATACAAGTTTAAAACAATGACAATAAATCAAGCAAAAAGCAACCGTGTTTCACAAGCATATGAACTACTTAAGACACTCACTTCAAGTGGGTGTGTACAATGCTGGACAGCAGCTGGAAACACTTAATGATAATAGATATAGTAAATGAAAACATTTAGACTACATGCCATCTCTGGAAATGAACATCTCCATATTTCCTGGATAGTATTCATGGAAAACAAGTTGAATTATATTTTTCTTCAGAAAGTAAACAAGATCATTTATTTATATCTTATAATCCTATAGAGACTCCAATAGGATTGCTATGGAAATAATGACTCTGTATAGATATATTTCACATAAAAAAATCAATTCTATTGACTTTTTCCAAGTATGCTTATGGAATTAGACATCTTCTTATATTTATTTATTTATGTTCATATGTCTGTGAACATATGTATGTATATGTGTGTGTAGGTCAGAGCACAAATTTCAGGAAGCGATTCCTTCAACTGTGTGAGACCCAGGTATTAACTTCAAGTCATCAAGCTTAGCAGAGAGTGACTTTACCTCCTGCTGGGCCATTTTACAAGCCTTGTTTATGGCATCCTTAAGGTATAGTATTAATTTAAAAAACAAAATCTAGAGTGCAAATATTATAACCTATTGTGACTTTTTTCTTTATAGTCTCTCTAAAGAATGGAAAAATGGAATTTGAAAATATTGAGTATATTGAAAATAATTTCTTTGGGGGTTTTATCCAAAATAGTCATTATTCATTATTTTATGAAATGATATGATAGTTTTCAAAATTAGTTCATTGTGTTGTAGAGAAATTTTGGTGTAATGTATTACATTCCTGCTTTCTTGAATTTTTTTCTAGTGTATACTTAAATTATCTTCATTTTGATTTATACTACTAAATTTTTTTTATTTACTGCTTCAAGACTTCATTCCACATGACTTTTAATTTCTGTATTTAAGTTAAAGTATTATTTTTAACATGCTACCCTAGTGATATATAGTAATAATCTCATCTGGAATGTAAAGAGAAAATGGAAATGAAAGTTTAGTACTAGTTCTGAACAAACACTGTATGCCCTCTGTTGGCTTTATGAAAATGGCAGGGGCCATCTTTGATTTCCTCCTCTTAACTTAGAAAATACAGTTGAACTTACTCTCTAAGACATTTGTGAAGATTAACTAAATTAACTGCATCCTCTTTGGCATTCAAGATGGTATTTGAATTTAAAGATGTGCTATGACCTTTGGAGATGTTAGGGGAGGAGCCTGTCAACCACAAGCAGTTCTCTCTGTTCTCATTGATATCGTGTTTTCTGACTTCTGAAGTCTGTCTATCTGATTATCAGCGCTCCTTCTGCCATGTGCTGTTGAGATAAGAGTTGGTGAAACTTAAGGTCTGTACTGTTAAGGACACATGAGCCCTTCTCTGTTGCCAATTAGCTTTGCCTCCCCTTGGATTTCTAATGTGGCATAGTCTGGACTGAGCTGCATTCTCTATTCAGCATTGAGTAATTTCTATCACAAAGTCATCTCACCTACCATGTTGAAGATTCTGTGGTGAGCAAACTTCCTCGGAGCTCTTAGCTACTTCTGTTATCCACTGGGGCGCCTCTGGTGTGTTGCTCATCTTCTCTTTAGAGTGAGGAACTAGGTCTGCAAGGCATCATTTCTCACACCCATTGAAGAAAAAAAATAAATAGTAAGAGAGAGCACATGTGAGCAAAACTCATACATGATAGCTAATCATTAATTCAGTGACTTAAGGGGAAATAAGCCCTCTCATTAATATTCCCATTAGAGTTCATTTAAAAAGTAGTTAACATTGACTAGGTCAATAGCCAAAAGAGATTAAGATAAATATATCTAGACTTAGGCTATTGAATACATTTAGTTTAACTAATAACATTCCATATCTCCTTTGGCATTAATTACTTTTAAAGTTAGTCAAAATGTTATTTTAAGATGCTCATAATTCTAAGAGATGCAAATGTGGTGATATTGTGTCCCCCAATACATTGTGCAACTTAATAAACTTATCTGGGGTCAGAGAACAGAACAGCCACTAGATAGACATAGAGGCCAGAAAATGGTGGCACACACACACACACACACACACACACACACACACACACACACACCTTTAATCCTAGCATTCTGGAGGCAGAGATCCATTCAGATCTCTGTGATTTCAAGGCCACACTGTAAACCGAGCCAGGCATGGTGACACACACCTTTAATCCTAGGAAGTGATGGCAGGAAGCAGAAAGGTATATAAGGCATGAAAACCAAGAACTAGAGCCCTTTAAGCTTTTGGGCTTTTAGCAGCAGTTCAGCTGAGATCCATTTGGATGAGGACTCACTCAGAGGCTTCCACTTTGAGGAAACAAGATCAGTTGAGGAATTGGTGAGGTGAGGTTAGCTGTGACTTGTTCTGTTTCTCTGATCTTTCAGCGTTCACCCCAATACCTGGCTTCCATATTTTTTATTAATAAGACCCTTTAAGATTTGTGCTACATGCAAAAATTAAATCTTGTGCTCCTAAAGACTGTTATACTTGGATGGCATTTGTTTATTCAATGTACATTAGGATGCCAATGAGTTTTATTTGACACTTACATAGCATTCTAAATTGTGTTTCCCAAATTCACAAGATATAACCCCAAAGTGGCTATATTTGGAGATAAAACCCTTACAGAAGTAACTAAGTTTGAAATAAATAAAAAATTGAGTACCTGATTATGGAATTAGGATTAGTTTCTCTTTTAACAGCTGGAAAACAATTACTTTATTGGGAAACGTCATCATTCGACATGTCTGATACAATGAGTCTGCGTTTCATGATATGAATCTAGCATATTTTTTTAAATGTGTGTGTGTGCATATGTGTGTGTGTGTGTGTGTGTGTGTGTGTGTGTGTGTGTGTGTGTATGTGCACATTCATGTGGAAGACAGAGGAGATTCTTGGGTGTCAGTCCTTCTACCTTGTTTGAGACTGGGTCTCTTGTTTACTTCTGAGAACGCTTGTCCTTGTGTATGTTCTGAGGAAACAAACTTGGGCCCCCATGCTTGCTTTACCCACGCACCCATCTTTCTAAGACAATACACCAGAAGCCTAGTGCCTCCTGCTCTCTAAACACAGAGGAGAGATCATGTAAGGACACAGCCCACAAGCAATCATCTGCAAGCTAGGGGGAGGCCCTCTCTAGGAACCCAACCAGCCAGCTTCTTGATCTTCGATGTTCCAGCCTCCAGAAATAAACATCTTTTGCTTAGCAGCCCAGCCTGTGGTATTTTGCTGTGCCACCACTCTGAACTAACACACATAATAATGACAACTTATACCATTCACGGCGGCACTCTAAGTTAGTCATTTCACATTTTATGTACTTCATTTATCATGTTGTAAAGATTTCAAAAAAATAAAAAAGAATGTTTAAAACAAAAAGTATTCATTGTGAAAAACATATGCATAAATAACACAAAAGCAACAATATTAGGCTCACAATGGCTTTTCTTTTAAAGAAATTTGCCACTTTCTTAGGCAGAAAATACTGAGATTAAAAGAAAAAAATCAATATAAGAAAATCTATAAGATTGGTACTTGGGAAATGTTGATACAGGTGCTCTGTTACTGGAGATTTTAGTTCCCTTTCTGTGTTTAAACCATGAGTACAGAGTTTTTCCTTTCATTTCCTCATTCTTAAGTATTACCAGGCCCACAAGTACCTTATTATTATGTGGCTACTCCAGCCATGCTTACTTTTATTGAGAGGAATGTGATTAGACAGTGGCATAAGCTTATGAGATGTTTAGCATATGACATCATCTGGTGGTATTTGCATCTTATTCAGTCTAACTAGAGAAAGCAATGCTTACTCTAGTGAAATACAGTTCTGTTGGCAGAATCCCAGCAACAAGGAGAATCATCTGTAGCACATAAGTAGCTCCTGCGTACTCTACATACACTGAAGTACTAACCTAAAAACTGTTACGAAATGGAATGGTTTTGGTAAGAAATTTTGTTATGATTAAGGGAAACAAACAAAAATTTTAAGAAGTAGTCTGGGAAAGCTGCATGGAAAGCTTCATGTGGAACATGAAATATGCCCCAGTTTCCTAAGGCAGATTAAAATAAGGACAGAGGAAAGAAAGAAAGAATGGAAGGAAGAAGACAAAGACATCAAGAATGAATGATAAAGGCACGTCCTGGTTCAAGAATCATTTTACTTCAAAATATTTATTTTAACAACATGTTTTGTTTGTATCAGCTGTTTTCTGCCCTCCCACAGTGGTTAGTAGTTTTCAGCTAACAGTGCTTGTTATTGGTAAATTTGTTGAAATGTATTCACCGTGAGTCTGAAAATTACATTTAAGCACAGCAACTTTTGTGTTCAAATACAATAACTGATTTATTGAAATATTGAAATTGTTTTGGCCTCAAAAGAAGGAAAGCTAGCTCCTAAACACATTCCTAGCAGAATGAGAATCTGATGGCCACCTGAAATCCTATAAGCTCAGCAGGGAATAAAGAGCTATTCCTGATGCTTCAAGTTCTCTTTGGAATTTATTCTCTTTGACTTTTCACAGGTCAGTTCTATTTCATTAAAAAAATATAAATATAGATGGAGAAAAGTAAATGCAGTAATTTAAGATTTTCATTTCTAAAGCATCCATCTATTCTAATACCATGGTTGTGCTAGTTTCTCTATTAAAATATGAACGTTGATAAACCAGGTGGGATGCCCCACATTTTCAGTTCCACTATTCAAAAGCTGAATCATGTTTCCCTAGTTACTTGATGAATGAGTTACAAATGCAGGCACATAACCCAATGTGCGTGCGCACACACGCGCGCGCACACACACACACACACGCACACGCACACGCACACACACACACACACACACAATGAGGATGAAAACTTATGCTCTCCAAATTTTATATTAGGTTATTATTACACAGAAAATAATGAAGATGACATTTTAAAGCAAATTGTATCATATAGAACTGACAACATTAAAAAAAAAGAAGTATGAGAGTAGTCCTTTAGCCATCCACAGAATTCCACCTCTCCCCATTAACCTTTCCTACTGCATTTGTTTCTGAGGTGTGAAATTTCCTCCCAAAGATTTTTCTACACTCTATTCTCAATGCCCTAGGAACTTCTCTGTAGTCATAAGAACGAGCAAATTTACAAATGGTTCCTGCAAGTATAGGGACAGAACTATAGTTTGTCTCTTCCAGTCTGAGATGAAAGGCTGTTTTTGTTTGTTTTGTTTTTTTCTCCCCTAGTGATTAATTTAAACTTAATCATCAATATTGAGTTTAGTGAGCTAGTTTGTTCAAGTTACTTTTTTATGTAGCTTCTATTTTTCGTAAAGTTTTTCTCTGATGTTATGGTGAAATAAAGGAGTCAGGGTGACATTAGCTTAAGAATCAACCTTCAGGTCCATCAAAATTGAGAAGTCAAAATTTGAGAATTGTGGGTGATTTGATCATTTTGTTTCAAGGGTAGCATATCTTGTTGTACAAGATAACAACTCAACGTCCCTTATATCTTCTTAATTGGACACATCAGAGTAAAGTACATAGGATACAAAGAAATCCTCTTCAGATTCGAGGAATGCCCCGAACAATGGAATACTCACCCAGCATGACTGGCCTTCAAGAGACAGCGACCTAATGGTACAGACAGGTCCACACCCAGCATCACTCTTTCTCTTACAGTTGGACTAGAAATGACCTGATTCTTGGGGTGGGTGATGGGAAGCGTGTCATTCACATAACTGACTCTGTTCAAATATAGGTGTTATTCAGTCAGCCATATTCTAGGATAGACTGTCTTTTAAAAGTATTTTTCTTGCCTTATTTTTTTCCCTACTGAAAGAAAGAAAAGCTGGAAAAAACCAACAACAATTGACGTTCGACATCTGGAAAGTCACACAATTATTAGAGCAATAAGCCACACTTTACTGATTTTTGTTCAATATCGTTTTGAAAATTGAGAATATAACACAAGGAAATCCATGGAAAGGTAAAAGTCATATTTTAAAACTTGGTCCTCATCTTTTTATTGCACTATTATAACTTAAAAGCCATCCTCTACCCAAAGGTAAAGTTTCTCACCAGCAAGACCAGATGGATTAGAACTAAACACTGGGCAGTCTCTGCGACTTGGCAAGTTAGAAGCTATAAGGAAAGTTGGATCATCATCTTCTATGGTGAGATATTTTAGTCTTGAAACAAAATGACCGACTTACCCAAACTCCTCATATTTTGACATCATGGGTTTGAAATACCTGAATTTGATTACCAAGTTGATCATTTTTTCACATTTTTCATCTTTGGGCATTGTGTTTTTCTACCTTAAATTATAGAAAGTGTAAGATCCAGCTCATAGACTATGATGGGGCTATCTTACTCCATATTGTGTAACTCTGTCTGAATGCCTGATACTGAGTCATTTTAAAGGAGAAGAAGTTTATTTAGCCAAGTCCTGGAGTCCAAGAGGAGAATGTCAGCTTCTGGTAAGAGTCTTGTGTTCTGACTTCATGCAGGACAGTAGCAGAATAAGTCAGAGTGCAGAAAAAGAGACAATGGTAGGGTAACCTCATTTTATAACAGCTGTTCTCAGTAACTCATCTATCTAATGAAAAGACAACCCTTTTCATGGCTGATTAAGTCTTTAAAGGACTCATCTCTTAGGCTGGAAATCTAATTTTAACATGACTTTGGAGAGAACAAACTGTCCAAACCATACACACACACACACACACACACACACACACACACACACACACACACACACACAAAAAAAAAAACATAATGAAATCATGTGTGTAGATCATGATACTTTGTTAAAATGACTGTTGTAACATCAAATGTTATAAGTTGTTTTCAAGAGACCTAGGTGTAAGTGATGACCTCTCTACCAAATAACTTTATGGCTTTTTATTTATTATTTATCTTGATCTTTATTTCTTTAAATTTATGATATGAAGTTTTAATAAGTATTATTAAATCATATTCAGTCTTTGAAACAATTTTTATTATCTCTCATTCTTCCGAAATCTTGTTTGTGCTTTTAGAAACCAGTTCCTGCCTACTTAATTATAAGATTCTAGCTTTGACCAAAGATTACAAGAAGCAATAGGGTTTCTGGGTAAGATGAAAAATACACAGCTGAGGAGGTGGTTCTATGGGCAAAGGTGCATTCAATGTGAGTCTGTGTCCTGAGTTGGATTCCCTGAAACCATGCAAAAATACAAGGAGAGAACCAGGTACACAAAGTTGTCTACTCCGACCTCTACAGGGATGCCCTGACATGTGTACCTCTCACCATATAATACTGCAATAATAGTAATAAAGACATTATTGTAATTTAAAATTCAAGATAAATTTTCAAAGATACAAGCTGATAGATATAAAATGATAGAATTTTTGCTATTCTGTTCTACTCCTTGAAAAAGTATTATTAGCTAGGCAGTGGTGGTGCACGCCTTTAATTCCAGCACTCAGGAGGCAGAGGCAGGTGGATCTCTGTGAGTTTGAGGCCAGCCTGGTCTACAGAATGAGTTCCAGGACAGGTTCCAAAGCTGCACAGAGAAACCCTTTCTAGAAAAGACCAAAAATAAAAATAAAAATAAACCAAAACAAAAAGGTATTATTAAACAGGAGTCATAAAAATAATCTGCATTTTAGTTCTGAGATTCATCTTTTATTAGGAAATAATTTTGTACATTTATGGGTTTTTTTAAAGAAAGCAATGGGAAAAGAAAAAATTGACAATTTAATGCAGTGAAGGAATTTGATGCTCAGGTACAATTGTAGATTCTGTATGTTTATTGCTTTTACAAGATATTGCTTCTGGAAATTGTGACTCAAAGCCTCAAAAGGATTAATTATTTTTATTTGTTTTAGTATTCAATAATGTGTCTGGGGAGGTTGGTTAAGTGGGCGTTTACTTATTTTCCTCCTTCTCTAAACCTGGTTGTGAAGTGAAATTTCTGTAGGGGAATTAAAGGAATGGTTACTGGTCACATTCTAACGATTTCTTTTGGCTCACTGGCACAATGATAACATGTTTATAGTTTTCATCTTCTTCCAGATAACTAGACATATGTTGACACCAAATACAATTGCTGATGCTTGTATACTATTAATAACCAAATAAAAATTTCCAAGATTACAGTGAAATAAATTTCATTTTTCATATATAAAGTAGCAGTTTTATAAATAACTGGTCTGATAAATTTCTTTTATTATTCAATTATAGTAAAAGTAGCTATTATATGTTTTTTACACTCAGTTATAAATCTATTTGTTTTTAATTGGCTGCTGTGTTATAGGCTGAAAAATGCACTATTGCAAATTATAGTATAAGCACATCTTACAGAAAATATTAAAATCTCTATGTAACAAAAAGTCACCCTGAGTTTAACCTACTGTTATATATTTTGTAATAAAAAATTACCTTTCTATAGATTGATTTTCCTCTTCTAGAAAGATTCTATTTTTAATAGCATAGGCAAATATAATTTCTCAGTTGATTTTCTCATTTTTACATTTTAAATCTGTTCTGGGTTTAAGATTATTTTCCATGCATTCAAGCAACTGTAAAACCCCCAATTAAAGCAAAGGTCATGCAAGCCTCTACACTCACCCACACATTCATGCTTTGATAGCTTAGATTTCTTGTTTCTTTTACAGCTAGTTTTTGAAAGCATAATTGCACTCCATGTTCACTTCTTAACTCAGAACAATTGGCTTCTCTTTTGCTAAGGTGGGTAAAGGTACTTTTGTTAGTGAGAACAATGTCTTTATTGCTCCAAGAATAAAATGAGTGAATGTTTTGCTTATTTTTGTTCATCTCTGTCTTAATTACTGTTCTATTCCTGTGAAGAGAGACCATGACCAAAGCAACTTAGAGAGCATTTAATTGGATGCAGAGCTTCAGAGGGTTAGTCCATGGTCATCATGGTAGAAACCATGTCTGCTGTCAGGGCCCTGGAACAGCAGCTGGGACCTTACATCTTATTCACAAAATAGAGAGACAGAGAGAGAGAGAGAGAGAGAGAGAGAGAGAGAGAGAGAGAGAGAGAGAGAGAGAGAGAGAGAGAATGGGCCTGACAGTGAGCTTTTGATACCTAAAAGCCCATCCTCCGTGTCATACCAACTCCAACAAGGCCACACCTCTAAATCCTTCCTAAACATTCTACCAACTGGGAACCAAACATTGAAATATGCAAGCTTTGGATGTCATTCTTATTCTAACCACTGCAGCCTCTAAGACTGTAGACAGCTTAGCCATATCTAATTTATTGTGTATCAACAGCCTTCTCTCGTTTAATTTACCTACAGGATTTCCCTGCCTTTGTTCCTTGAAAAGGTGTTTCTGAGTATGCAGTATTCATCTTCTGTGCACTTTCGTGGAAGATTCAATCAGAACTTAAGATTTCCCTCACCACCTCTGAGGCGGTGGTTCTCCCACACCAATTCTCTCACCCAGGCTCATGCATCCAAATGCCCTTTAGATATTTCCACTTGAACTCCTTAGATGCACCTCAAGCATCATGTGTGCATACTGAACTGTTGACCTTTCTTCCACTTCACCCACCGAATGCTCTTTCATCTCTGTTCTCCACTTGTGCTAACAGCACTAGGACGCTCAGTTTAAAAATATGATTTTTGACTGTTTGTGCTCCCTCATCCTCCAATCCAAATAAGGAACACCTGTACCATTCACTTACTTCAGTTTTATTGCTATTATGTCATGCTTAACCACAGGTGCTGCTCATCCAGGGACTGTAAGTTTCCTGACTATTCCTCTTACCTCTTGTCTGGTCTCTTTCAGCTGATACTTACCATAATCTTACATCTCTGTGATGATAACACTTTTAATGTTTCTCTTACTTAACAACTGTGCTTGTGAACCCATGCAGATTTTATAACCGGGGTCTTTTGATCATGAAATTATTTTTCGCACTGTGAAGCTATGGTCAGAATGGGACGATCTTGGAAAGCAAAAATAATATTTTTGGAATAGTAAAATATGCATCTACTGTTTATAACTCTTATTTCATTTCACAACCTATTTTAATACTTATACATAATTTCAATTGAAATACATCATTTTGGTTAATTTATCCATCAATTACATGAAGTGATTTATATGTTATTTATGGTTTTCTAGTACTAACATAATTTGCTTAAACTCTTACATTGCACATTAAAGTTAATTTATGAATTTTAATATGTTGTCAGTATTCAAAATAGAAGTGATGTCACACAAAACACACATTTGCAAATAGTAAACTTCATTTCTGGCTTTAAAATTCACATAACTAATGTTTTCTCTTCTTTTTCAGGGCTTCTTTCATGTCATCCATTGACCAAACATTTATCCAGCACTTTCCTAACACCACGAGTAATGTATTTAGAGACAAAATGTTAACTATGCTTGCTTTATCTTGCTTAAGCTCAGTATCTTTAAAACGATCACATGAAGAAGCTCTATAACGTGATTATTTGAAGCACAAAAAAATATTAAAATTAAATTCGATTTATTTATTTTATTTTGTGTGTGAATATTTGGCTTGCATGTATGTATGTGTACCACATTCAGGCTTGGTGCCTACAGCAGTCAGAAGAGGTTAACGGGTTTCACTGAAACCAGCGTTTTGGATGGTAGTGAGCCACCACGTATGGGTACTTGTAACAGAACTTGAATGCGCTGTAAGAGCAGTACGTGCTCTTAACCACCCTCTAGCACTCACAAAAAGGTTTCTTAAAAGCTAGTTTGGAGGTTTGAGAGATGGCCCAGCAGGTGAGTGATTGTTGCCCCACTGAGCAGTGGAGCCAGGTTCAGTTTCCAGCATCAACCCTGTGGCTCACAGCCATCTGGAACTCCAGTTCCAGGAGCTCCAATGCCCTTTTCTGACCTCTGAGAACACTAGGGTGCACATGTAGGGCACATAATGCATACAGGAAAAGCATTCACATCCATGTAATATTTAAATAATTTTTAAAAATTGAAGCTGGTTTAGCAAATTTTCTATAGAAATATCATACAGTTAACACATATTTTATAGATAATCATTCTCTAAAGTTATAAAATTTTCATGGGACACATCTTTGTTTCTGTTGTACATGCTGTTCTTTTTTAATATTGATGCTTAAGATTAACTTTTCTTCAAGCTCAAACTCGAATCCTTTCTCTGGAAGGCATGTCTTGCTTTCCATTGAGAATATGTAATTGCTATTAACTACTTTATTCTCATTAAAATACCCTGATCCCATTGTACAGTATACAGATTTTTGGTTTTCTTCAATACTTATTATTCATGCTCTACAGTTTTCTTGACTTGAAATCCAAACAGTTGAAAGTGGTAAATAAATTTAGAGCTCATTCAGAGTTGTTGCAATGCCCATGCCTCTGTGTGTGCATGTGTATATTAGTAGGTCAGTAACTTTAGGCAAGCATTTATATTAGGAATCCTCATTTCCAATGTATAAAGGCAATTAGACATTTCTCTATCTCTATGACATATCTTTGCCCTCTTTCTTATTCTTTTGAAATTACCTTGATGAAATAACTCCACATGGCATGTGTAATCATATTTGACTTGTGTTTTCATGAGCCTGAACTTAGCTTTTGGAGAAGGCACACTTGACATAATGGAATCTAATGTCTACACTAATACACAAGGATCTATTTTTTCCAAGATTGCTCAAACAAAAATTGACTGATCATTCAATAATTCTTGAGAATTTTAAAGTGGAGATCAAAGATGAAATGAGGAAGAGTCTTCAAATGGACCTTAGAATCAGAATGCAAGCAGATTTGAAAAATTGGAATGAGGGAGGAGAGTCCATTCATCATCATAGAACAATGCCTGAGGTCAAAGGCCAATGAGTTCTCTTAAAGGTATCCTGAGACATTTATATGTAAAATGCAATATATAAGATGTAGTAAACCTTAAACATAGGAGTTTATCCATTTTTCTTTTGGTAGGTGTAGATACACTACTATCACTGTAGATAGTTATTATTCTGCAGCTATTTGATCAAAAGTCCTTGTTGATGACGGTTTGTGAGTCTGTAAAACCTTTAGCCAAGCTAAAATACTTGCCTTCCTTATTTCAGCATAAATCCTTACAAATCCCAACATTTTCCCATCATGATCTCGACATCCCCTGCAGAGACAACCAGCCACACTAGTGAAAACCCATGAACTGTAGACCAATAGTTGTGGAACACCCATAGGACTAATCTAAGCCCTCTGGATACACGAGACAGTTGTTTAGCTTGAACTGTTTGAGGGGCCCCCAGGTAGGGAGATTAAGATCCATCCCTGGTGCATGGGCAGGCTTTTTGGAGCCCAGTGACTAGGGTGTGACATCTTGAGCAGGCTAGGTGCAGGGGCGAGGGGCTTGGACCTGCCTCAGCTGAGTGTGCCAGGTTCTGCTGACTCCCCATGGGATACCTTGATTTGGGGGAGGTGGGAATAGGGGGTAGGTTGGCGGGGAGGCTGGAGGGTGGGAAGAGGGGGATCTGTGGTTGGTATGTAAAGTGAATAGAAAATTTCTTAATAATAAAAAAAAAGAGAAAAAAGAAATATCAAAAACAAACAAACAAACAAAAACCCCAAATCCCATCATTTAATTGTTTGGGATATTTCAATGTCCATTGCAATTGCAGGTATTTAGCTAAGATATATTTCTAGTGTGGTCAAAGGAACTGAGATCAAGTCATGCTTCAGTTGGAAACTATTGTCACCTTATTTTCGAGATTTCATGGATTTGGGGGTTTCAAAAATCATAATAGTTACTACTATGTACACTACTTTATTCTAGTTCAGCAAAAATGCTCTGCTAGCATTACTATAGTCCTGGAAGTTTGATATTAAAGATATTAAATGGCTTTCTGTGTTTGGGTGGGCTTCTTTCACCTATCTTTTTCATTTCGTGTTGTTTGTTTGTTTCCTTGCTGTTTTATGGATTTTTTTTGATACAAAAATCTTGCTATTTATTTGATGCTGACCTTGAGTTCAGAATTTTCTTTCTTTAACCTCCAAAGTGCTGGAATATGGGACTGAATTATCATGTCTGTCTCTTGCATACTTCAAAAAGGACATATTTCCTGCATGTATTCACTCACTCATTATTTACAAACATAGCTAAAACTTAAATAGCAATTCTCTTCCCAGCATAATGTAACTTCATTGGCTAATGACAGAAAAAAAAGAAACTTACTTTGTGATTTATTGCACAGTTGGAACTTTGGGATTCTTGTATCCCTTCAAGATGTTTTTATAATTATTTATCCTGATGTACTGCCTGAGAAAGGCTTATGCATTACATTATTTCTCTGACATTTTGCAGGGAGCTCAAGTTTAAGTACAGGACTCAAAGGCCAGCATCTTACAAGAATATAAACCAAAAGATTTTTCCTTTTGAATTTTGGAAAGAATGGTCTGGAAAAGGTTAAGAGTGAGAAGGAACCCTGTCAACAATTATCTCACCAGGTTCATGAAAATGCATTATTACTAAATGCAATATTTTTAAAGGGGTATATGTAGGATTGTTCTTATATTATTCAAAATAGAAAATTACTTTGGACTTTCCCATATGAAGTGGGTTGCTGTCTTAGTCTCTTCTATTGCTAAGAAGAGATACCATGAACAAGACAACTTAAAAATGAAAGAATTTAATTGAGGTTTGCTTACAGTTTCAGAGGGTTAGTCCATCATCATCATGGCAGGGAAGCAGGCAGGCATGGTTCTGGAGAAGTATCTGAAGCACAGCACAGGGCAGAAAGAGAATGAGACTGGGCCTGGCATGAGCTTTTGAAAGACCAACCCCAATAATACACTTCCCTCAACAAGACCACACCTCCTAATCCTTCCTAAACAGTTTCACCAACTGGGAAGCAAACATTCAAATGTATTAGTCTATTGGGCCATTCTCAGTTAAACTGCCACATCTGGGATTATATATAATTGAAATATGACAACTCTTAGGAGAAACTTACCCTTTCCCATTTGAAATTATGGAAACTGGCATTCTTATGTAAAAGAGGAGATACATGTTTTGTCAGCTTTATTATAAACTAGAAAATTACATGTCAGAGCAATGCCTGTGATATATTGCTTAAGTGGTAGAAATTAGTGTATACAAACATGCACATATACACACACATACACACTCACCCACACACACACTACAATTTATAGAAATGAAAATTTTACAGAGGTTTTGTAGATATGTTTATGTTTTTATACATATTTGAGTATGAGGAAGTATATATAATATATATATATATATATACATATTAGAATTAAGCATAATATAGTAAGATAAGCAACAGACTAGGTAAGGAATAGTGTAGCTATAATGGACTTATAAAAACCATTATTCTTCTCACTATTCTTATATTTTTTATGGTAGAGCTTCAAAGGTATAAAATTTGTAATGGTGCCACAGGCATTTTTAAAATGTAAAGATGATAAAAGAGTGTCTTTTAAAACTACTACTTTTAAAACCACTGCAGAATACTATTCAAATAAATATGGCGATATTTTATTTGTACTGAAATGTGATTTTATTTGTATGTTAATAAATAAAGTTGCCTGGGGGTCAGAGCTAATAGCAAGCCACCACAGAAGCTGGGCAGTGGTGGTGCATGCCTTTAATCCCAGCACTTGGTAGGCAGAGCTAGGTAGATCTCTGTGTGTTCAAGGATACAGCCAGCATTGGAGACACATGCCTTTAATCTCAATACCAACCATAGAAGACCTGGAGGTCTGGACAGATAAGCAGTGACTAGGAGGTCATGTGGGTGGGTTTACAACCAATGAGAAGGCAGAACAGAAACTCTATAAAAAAAGACAGACACAGGAAGTAGGTCTCTTTCGGCGAGGTACAGCGACAGAGAAGGGTAAGGTTTTTAGCTCTTAGCTATTGCTCTGACCTCTTGGCTTTCATCTCTGTATTGGCTCTGTGTTTCTTATTTAATAAGACGGTTGGTTACATCTACAAATAAAAAAATTGTTTGTGGTAGGATACCAGCTAATGTTTTTACTTGTGAAAATAGGACTCCAGTCTGCTGCAGAATACACAAAAAGTAAATGCACAAATTTCAAAAACTATTCTGAGTATAAAGAAAACTGATTTATAGTTAATGTTAGAACTTTTAATATTTCCCTCATAAATTACTATATAGTATATGACTACTAATCAGCCACATATATTCTCAGTTCCTCATTTACAGTTGTCTTAAAACAGTGGCGTAGGTAACTTCTCACAGCAAAGCACTCCAAAAATTCCTACAACTCTCCAGAGAAAATTAACTCATTAAAATGAAATGTGAGTCTTGTCCATGCTTCCTGCTTCTCAAACTCTAACTCTCCACCTCTCTTTACCTGTTTTCTTTAAACTTCAAGAAATAATTCAGCTTGTGAAAGTTATTCCAAATCCTCTGCTTCTTTGAATGCATACATTTTACTTCCTCATGCTAAGATATTCTCCCAAATCATAAATTCCACTTTTGTAGACAAGTTTATCTTCCTTCAATGTTAATGCATGATGTCTTCCTAAGTCTCATTTTTATGCCTCTCAGCATGAGCCTGGATAAGTTCCATCTCACTGCATCCACAAACTCTTTCAGGGCTCCTTTCTCATGGCACTCGTCCCAGTAAATTAATTTTTTCAGCTTTATTGAAGTATAGTTGACATACAATCAGCAGCACATTGTAATGTGTATGATTTAATGAGCTTTGACACATGTGTACAACCATAAATCATCACCACAAATCAAGATAATGACCTTTTCCCATCATCCAAAACAATTTCCCCACATCCTTTTTCTTCTTCCTCTTATCCCTCCTCATCCTCTCCCAGGGAAATGCTGATCTGCTTTATGTTTTAAGAGATTATTTTGACCTTTACAGTGTTTCATATAAATGTTTATTTTGTAAAACATTATTCCCTTTTAAATTTCTGTTTATTTTCACTCAACATAATATTGTTAAAATTTGTTGCTGTTTCATACCTTCATGATTCACTCATTTAGTATTCTTTAGTGGATGTCCAGTAAGTTTGTAGTCAAAGATTTTTATCCATACACTTATTGATAAAAATTTGCATATTCCAGTTTGTGGCTATAGAAATACAACTGTTATGTCTAGGTATGTACAAGTCTCTGTGTTCAGATAGACTTTTATTTCCACTATGTGGATGCCTAAGAGTGTGGATAAGTATGCCAGGATGCAGAAAACTGAATGACTTCAAATAACAGAGGTTTGCTTCCTTCTCTTCTAGAGTCCGTAAATCTAAAAAAAGGTTCTAAAGGGTTATGCTTCCTCCAAAGACTCTAGAGAATAAACCTTCCTATCTTTTCTGAGATTCTGGAATTTCTAAGCATCCTTTACCTTCAGATGGATCAATCCAATCCATTGTTGTCTTCATATAACCTCCTCTTTGATTCCTAACACATAGAGATTCTGTATTTGGGTTGATGGTCCTATATATATATAAATGTCAATGTTCAAGATAATCATTATTTTTTTCAAATTACTGGATACTAAGATGAATGTGATAAAGCACAAGAGAATATAGAAAATCAGTGTTCTTTTAGCACTGTACCTTTCATAGTCATTATCATGCATAGAATGACCAGTGACAGTATGAATGTTGGTATTATAATTAGGATATTTAAATATTCAAATTTAAATATCAATTTGAATAGAAAAAACACAAAACTATATACTTGTAGAAGTTTTAAGTAACTTTTAAATATTAACATGAAATTTAGCTCTAGATAACTAAATAATTCAATAATATTTAAACACTAGTGTTTAAAATACTAACAAAACTAATGGTATTGAGTAGAATTATGCAAACCATTTTTAAAACTATAAAAGCAGTTTTGTAAATAAAATACCACTTTCTAATGAGAACAAAGAATCTTCAGAAAATTGAAAACTCTTTATTCTCTTTGCTGTCCATTCCAATAGTTACTGAATACTTTCTATAATATTTGCTACTTGATAATCAATTATTTAACTGCATTTAATATTTTAACCCCATGATACACAGAAGGTTAATGTAAGACAAGCACACTTGCTCTCTAAAAGATTTATTGTTAGTTTTTAAATTTTATATGTGGGACTATTTTTAATTTCTCCTATATATTTTCTGTATTCAGTACATCATATACTATTGAAATATTCAGTAATTAGCTGCCTACTGATTGACCACGTGTACCTTACAATCGTGTTTGTTGTAAAGTTTCATATAACAACTTCTGAGGGGTCATTTTAATTTCTGGGATTAATTACAATGTAAATGTTACCTTAGTTCTTAATTCACAGAAGGTTTAAGAATGCCCCTGTCCCCAAATCTATGTCCACTGGAACCATATTGTGACCTTATTCAGA
The DNA here is from genome assembly GCA_902168425.1 of Peromyscus attwateri. Taxonomy (NCBI): domain Eukaryota; kingdom Metazoa; phylum Chordata; class Mammalia; order Rodentia; family Cricetidae; genus Peromyscus; species Peromyscus attwateri. The sequence goes on from CABHPP010147971.1 coordinate 26,330, forward strand.
TCTTTGCAGTTGTCAGCTTAAAATGAGGACATAGAGTTAAAACAGACCTTGTCCAGTGACTAATGCCATAAGAGGGAAGCTGGAACATTGAGATACTCAGAGAGGATAGCATGTGACCACTGAGGCAGGGATGCAGGCATGCATCTGCCTAAGTGCATGAAGTTGACCAAAGACAGCAAAGTGAACAGTGGAGTATGTTATACTTCAAAGCCTCTACAGAAAGCATGGACCTACTGATGTCTTGATTTCAGGGTTGTCACAGACAAAATTGTGATGCACTAAATGGCTGTTTAAAGTCACTGGATAATAATCCATGATGCTGTCACTTTGAGTTAGTTTTATTTCATGCCTTTGGATGTTTTTCTTCAATCGCTCTTGCCTTCCCATTCACAAACTGTGTCGATGAGGCTAATAAAGTGAAGCTCTTGTGGCTTGGCCTAAAGAGACTCTATAAGAAAAATTGATTTACAAACAACAGAAAAACCTATTTGCAGCTACTTTTGATGTATTTGAACTGTGGTTTTGCTTTAAATAGGTACTTTATTTGTCCATGAACATATTTGCCCAGAAACACTGAGTACACAGGAGATGTGTTAAGAGTCCACTCAGGAGATAGAGACATTATTCAGAGCCTAAGATATAGACAAAATTCAGTTCAGATAATTAATTATATACCATTTGGAAGGTCTGAAAACCTGATCAGGGAAGCTTGAGAGAAACTGGATAAGGAGCAGTGAAGTGGCTTCCATCCCTAAGTTAGTGTTACTCTAGACCTTCTTCCAAGCAGAAGTTGGCCACCTTACTCAGTGGAGGCAGGAGCCACAGAAGACAGGCAGCTCCTGTTGGTGACCTCATTGCACAATGGAAAGAATATAGCCTTTCATTCACTCAAATAAGTAAGGAGTCAGAATCCTCGAACGTAGAAGACATGGGTCCTCAAGGGTCAGTCTTTGGCCTCATGTTGGAAAGAGGAGGAAACCTAAGAGAGCCTGGATGCTCATATATTTTCTACCTATCACTTCTTACTATCAGCCATATCAGGGTCTGATTGTTTATCTTATATGTTGTTAACATCCAGCCATTTGTCTTGAGTCTACTTTGAAATTGTCTCTTAGCTATTGTGGGTATATTATATTTTTGTACCTAATGTATGAAGGTGATTTTCTTTGTTTTTGTTTTTTTCTATAAGGTAAAGTATGAATGTAGTAAGCTAAAGATTTAGGTGTCAAAAATCTATAAAAATTATCTTTAATTATTTTCTTACTTATTTTTTGTGTTCTTACTAACTACAATTTGGTGCTGCTATAGGGAAAAAAATCATGAGACTCCTGAATAAATATGATTTGCTTTAATATCATGTTAGGACATAAAGGACAGGAAGTTCTTATGGCAAAAATTCACACATCAGTAAGAACTACAGTAGGAGCTAAGTTTATGAATACCAGTTTGAACCTACATGTGTTTCAGTTAGTGTTTTCTACTAGCAACCAGATAAGTACACAACAACAGTTGATTCACCATAAATATTGCCTGGAAAAATAATGAGTGAAAACCCATTTTTACCAACTCTCTGAGATATTTGTTTAAAGCTGTTATTAGTTAATTTATTCTTGAATATCATAAATAACTTCCTAAACTGTGACAATATATTGAGTATTTAAGCAAATTGTTTACATTATTGAATGTTCTAGTTTATTACATGATGTCAATGAAACCTAGTTTTCTTAAATTACATAGGAGCATAAAGACTTAATATGTTTAGTGAACTTAATCATTATAAATAGTTAGAAGACACATAAAGAATTGAATCAGAGTGTTTCTTTCCTCTTATAGATATGTAATAAACATTTAAAAATGTTTCTCAAAATCAGTTAAAAAATGTACATTGTTTGAATTTATTTTATTCTTGAAATGAATTTATCTATTCCCGTAGGTATACAGATGGACTTTCAAAATTGTATTCTGGAGTAATTCTGATGTTTTATGGATTATGGATTTGATTTTTGAACACTAATGAAGTGATTATTCCAATAACTCAACATATATTTTGGATTCCAGTGTATATAATAATTATATTTAAGCTATGTTATAATATATTGAGTACACAATAGTACTATGTCTAAAAAAATAAGTCACATATATTTTAGTAACTCAAGTCAGTGACTCAAATAACAATTCTAATATCTATATATATTATTTTTACTTTACTAGTTGTGTGTGTGTGTGTGTGTGTGTGTGTGTGTGAGTGTTTCTGGTATGTGTGTGTTTGTACAGGTATGCACATGCCAAGGTGCCTGTGTTAAGATCAGAGGACAAGTTTAAATAGTCTGTTCTTTCCTTCCACTTTGTGAGATAAAGTTTCTCTTATTTCTTCTGTGTATTCCAAGCTAACTGGTCTGGGCACTTCTAGAAAAAAACAAATGTCTCATCTCTGCCCCCATCTCACCATAGGCACCTTGGGATTACAAATACATGTCAGCACATCATAATCTTTAATGAGGTTCTGGGGAATGAATTTAGTTCATCAGGCTTATTTGGAAAGTGTTGTTACCCAGTGAGCCATTTCTTCAGCCATGCTATCTTACCAGCCCCAACATGCATATATTAGATTTTTTAAAAAGCACTTAAAAATATCAGTACTTCCAAGAGACATAAAATCACTTGCTTCATTAAAGCTTTGAACCCCTCCATCATTCAAGAAGATTGTACTCAACTTCTTTCAAACTCTTGTATTACTTTAACCTCCCATAGATCAGAATGTGTCTTACCTGGCGTTAAGATTAGTAAGTCCTTTCCAAAAAATGTCTAAATATACTTTAACCAAATCCTTAAAAGGAATCACTGTCAATAGAAGCCATAATTTTACCAGATGTATCTGTTAACTGAAAAAAAATTGAATTTTAAAGTAACCACTCAATAGATGGGCTACAGAATGGCTATGATTTCAGCAAGGAGGAAAATAAATTAATTTTATTATGGATCTCCTGATCTTAGGTGACCTGGTGCATTGTGAAAGAGCAGTAACAGTTTGAGAAGAATCCTTTTCTCATTTTTCTGATGAGCAGATTTCACCTCCCAGCTTAAAGTATTCACTAGGCCTTATGGTTAACAGATGTGCCATCACCCAAGCTACATTGTTCCGTTTATAGAACACGGGCAGAGATTTGCTATAACTATTTAATGCTCCAGGAGTTTTAGACTCATAAATGAGTGTTGGCCTCAAAAATCACTAACTGCCCAAGTCCTTAAGAAGAGAGTCAGCCTGTCTCTGAAGCTTCGATGCCAGACATTGCCTTCTCTCTAGCTACATAAAATAGATGGCATCTTGTTCTAATGGTGGTTTCATGTGTATGGACATCTGTAGCTTGGGGTAGATAGCTCAATAATGATCTCGTGTTCATCATTT